>JACVVK020000264.1:565000-625000 GCA_018292915.2 Batillaria attramentaria
TCTTTTGGTTATTTGTTGTGTGTACGCGTACTAACAAGAAGAGAAATATGTACATTATATTTTCTTACTGTTTTAATGCTTTAATGCTACTATGGATCATTGATAGTGTTGGCAGATAAACATTTTCACATGATGACATCTTTTGCTGTTTTGTAGAAAGTGCTATTTTTTGTATGCTTTGTTTGCTGCAGTATGTACGTATACAAAATTTTACAACGAAAAGAATGCAGTGCGGACCATTTTTTAAAATTTTTTTTTTTTATGAATTAATATGAAATATGCAAGTAACACTTTTACTGTTACATCAACTGTTGGTGTGCACCTACAGTTGTATTTGTATTTTTATCACGGTCGGTAGAAGATACCCATTTCAGTTCATCAGAAGGGAAAGTGACAACATTTTCACTTTCTTTCACACACACACACACACACACACACACACACACACACACACACACACACACACACACACACACACACACACACACACACACACACGAGAGAGAGAGAGAGAGAGAGAGAGAGAGAGAGAGAGAGGCTTATCCTTTCGTTGAATGATCACCTGACAACACATTTTAAACTGTATTTTTGAGAATTAAAAAGCTTTTGTGTATTGACATATTCTTTGTATTTTGCGTTATCACGCCGCGTTTTGTACACACACGTGTGTGTGTGTGTGTGTGTGTGTGTGTGTGTGTGTGTGTGTGTGTGTGTGTGTGTGTGTGTGTGTGTGTGTGTGTGTGTGCGTGCGCGCGCGCGTGCGTACATGTGTGTGAAACAGTAGTGTGGTACATGTAGTAAATTTAACGATAGATGGGGGTTTGGGTGAGGGGAGTATTTTGTGATTTCCAAACCGGTCCAAACAACAACAACAACAAAAAACCCCAACCAAAACAAGAACAACAACAACAACAACAAAACAGCCGAAAAACACAACAAGGGAAACCAACTCAACAAAATAAACAGAACACATTTTTTCCACCTTCCCTATTTCGCTTAGTATCCCCCCCCCCCTCCACACACACACACACACACACACTCCAGTTTTGCTCCCACACAGACCTGAACTGCTGACCTGAAGAATCGGTGACATTTAAAATCGTTAGCTCCATGACATTCAAAAAATCGATACTTTGGAGTATGCTCAATTTCTCTCGAAGTGAAAGCAGCTTTGAAACGACGCTGCCGTACGAGCTATGTCAAAAAAAAAAAAAGCTTTCCATCAGTATAAATCGAACGCTTATTTCTCGCTGAAAGGCGCGTGACCGAAACATCAATGAAGGACATAGTGTGAAAGTGTTTTTTTTTTTTTTTTTTTTTTAATGGGTATCGATGACGTCACAAGGCCTGGTTTGTGTCGTGGAAAGATCAATACATGCCAGTTTCAGCAGCGGGCGTTAAGACCAAAAACTGGGCAGCCGGGAGACATGGAAAATGTGTCTCCACCTACGCCAAGTGTCGAGAACGTTTAGACACTGATGACTCCAGGATTACAAGGGTTTAACAGGCGCCATCTTGAAACAGCTGCGCCTAGCTGTGAGAGCGCCTGCCCTATCGAAATAGTCTATATGATCGGTAGAACAATACACGTGATTAGTGCAGCTCTAATGTTGTTTACACTTCGCGGTCGAACATTCAAATACCACGACTTTTGTGAGACTATACTGGAGCGCTCAGTGTGGTCGCCACGTCATCGAATACAGTACGCTTTTTGCTTAGTGCCAGCATAACAGACGCTGTCACTGTCCCCAGGTGTTTAACTGGGGTGATGATAGATACCACGAAAACAGCTCAGATCAGATAAATCAACAAATAAATAATTAAGAACAATCAATATTAATCACAGACTCAACTAATTATATTAATTTAAAATTTATTAAGAATGAAGAAATAGTGTAAGAGTTCATTCATACGCTGAACGCTGGGCTATAAACAGAGCATAGGCACTCTCTCTCTCTCTCTCTCTCTCTCTCTAGCTCTAGGGTTAAATTTTCTGTTGTTTTTTTGTTTTAATCATGAAGCGGGTGCATTCCAGCAAGATGCCTAAGCCGTTATAGAAGGATTTATTTCTTCCTTTTTCGCCTCCTTTTTTTGTATAATTTTTTTTTTTCTGGGTTAGGACCGTTGCCGTGGGTTAAATTAACCTCGACTTTTACATTCGGGCCCAGAACTATTATAAAGGAGGGTGGGCCTTTAACTCTTAAGAACCCGAGCTCGACCACCCTCTGCCCACTATATGATAAGACTGGTTAAAAAGAACAAGCCACTACACACCAGTAGGAGCCACTTCAAGTCACAATTACGCAAAGGCATGGGCCCTCCCACTAAGCGCGAGACCGCTGCAGATTGCATTATAGTGACTAAACGGATTTCCATTATATATACGTGCAGTGGAAACTTTGCCGGTGGGGGATTTACTGTGGCTCGGTTGGTATAGTTCGCCCGTTATGGGGTGCAAATGTATACCAGTCAATTCCGTGGATATTTCGCATGAAGTAAAGTCGTAAAACGAAGTCAGCGGCCACGTGACTTCACCTCGCCAGACCCCGGAGTACATTTGCACCCTCTCCCGTGTTGCGGGGATACAGTCGCCCCTTTTGGGGGACGACTGGAGTTTATTTCCCCCTCCTGCGCATGAGTGGTATACATTTGCACCCCCTAACGGGCGAACTATACCAACTGAGCTTTACTGTGGGGGCGGGAAGGTGTCCAGTATAGAAGGGAAGGAGAGGCTAACATTAGCACAGGAAGCTACACAAAGCCCATTAACGCCCTTGCATAAACAGATTTTATTTTGGGTTGTTGTTTTTCCTCTATCGTAAAGAGCCACCGTAATAGGATTTGGTCGCAAATTCATCATGGACCATGTCTGCCTTTGTTTGATGAAAAGGCTTAAGCGCCATGAACTTGATAGCCGCTAAGGCTCTTCTACAAAACAACTGTACATGTATTTCTTCAATTTTCCCGGCAGAACATCCTTGACGATGTACCATTTCCTTCTTTGTATGCCTGACTAGAATCTCCGTAGGAAACCAAGCAAATAACTAACAACAACTACCTTAGTTAAACAAATAAAAGCGACATAAAAGGGAAAGAAACCACTTAACTTTCACAAAAGGCGGCACGGGTCAACGTTTCGGCTTTCGCCTTCCTCAGGACACAAACAAATGGGACATAACTTCAACAAACAAAAGGTAACTCTGCTGACATACTGACATACAAGGCGCGGGGAAAGAAAATAAAATAAAAAAAAATAAAAATAAAAATTATACAATAAAATAAAATAAAACGGTGGGGGAGAATAGGACCAGAAAACAATAGTAACAACATCACAACACCCATCCTTTGGAGTCACTACCGTTTCCTTTTCTACATTAGTTAAAACAAATGAAGGTTCAACAGTCGTGGGTAGATTGAAAAGAATTAATGGTGGCTGGATGTTAAGGGGTTTAACGCCTTTACCCACCACGCCAGGGTGATACCAAAGACGGGTCAACAAGGAAAAAGAATTGAAAGGAAACTCCATAATAATAATAATAATAATAAAGACTTATAAGGCGCCTATGTACATGGAAATTACACAGGCTCTAAGCGCCGTACATCAAAACAAAAATAAAACAGGTATCACTGACAGTACACAGATAACATAAAGCACAACAATATACACACAAACATGAGTGACTGTTACACACTTAAGGAACGGCAACAAAATACATATACCGCGCAATAAACAGCTTCCATACACACAGACTCACAGGGAACATTCAAAACAATACCTCTCAACATGCAGGCTGACACGGTGTGGAAGGGCAGGGTAAACTCAAGATCAGTTATCAGTTTTAAATAACTCAGTTATCAGTTTTCCATAACTCTGTGTGTGAGGTCATTACACAAACTGGTGCCCAGACTGTCCACACAGTGAGATTTGACATTGACCTTTGTCACAGTTGTAGACAGACGTCTATAATAAGTACAAAACTGCCCTGCCCGGTGTCCGTCCCGGCTTGTGATGTTCTCTGCGATTTGCAACGGCAGGACACGGAAAAGCACTGCCGATCATAGCTGCATCTGTCAATGTCGATAACAACAGGAAAATAGCTTGGCGGCTTCCACGCAACTTCATGCAGATAGTTCGTGCATCATGCTAACATTCCACACCGCAGCTTGCTTGGGACGGTCATCGGATGTAGGTCTGTCTCGATCAGGACCGTTGGTGGTGATGATGATGACGACGACGATGATGATGACGACGATTTGATAATGATGACGATGATGATGTATAACGCATAGCTCTACCCCGACTGACCGCTCCAGGCGGTTAGGTTTGGACAAAAAAAAAAAAAAAAAAAAGAAGGGAAAAACACACTGCTGATCGATAGACTGCTCAATGTGCTGACGAGATGAATGTTCATTCGCTTCCGGAATGCAGTCACCCAGTGATCTTGAACATGTCAGTGACTGCGATGGGACGGACACTGAACCGTGAATGCACAATGTCCACAACCTTCTTCACTCTCTTGCTGCCATATATATTTTGACTGCTGCCTGATGGTGACCGCTAAATATTTGCTCCCTTTGCTAGAAAGTAACCGGACAAAGTGGCAATTCGACCCGAATTACTGCGTGGAATAATGATTCCGTCACCGAGTCGAAGAATACACCCAAGCCACTGTGTACGCTGAAAGCAACAGAGAGCAGACGAAAACTGAAATTTATTGTGTTGTACTGTATCAGCTCTGATAGTGAGAACGACAGACGTTTCGCGGACACGTAAGAACGGTGAGTGTTGTAGTTTTTGTCTTGTATACCTGAACCTTGTATTATTATGTCAATTAATAATTTATTGCCACAAATGTTATCTCTTTCTTGGGACGGAAAACGTTGTTTTTTTTTTTTTTTTTTTTTTTTTGAGAGGACAAACTTTTCTTTTATTGGATATCGCAGGCATCTACGACAAGGTACATGCCATGGCAAGGTATGCGCATGCGCGAGGCAGTGGCAACCAAACTAGTACTTTAAAAAAGCGAATAAATAACAAGTGAACCCTAATCCTAATTTGTCTTCTTTAGAGCTTAATCTCGTCTTGGCTATTTTGCGCCAGTGCGTACCTTGGCGTACCTGGTTATGGCGTACCAGTCGCATGTGAAACGCAACGCAATTCACTGAGAATTGTAGACAACACATATCGTATGAGTGTACGTCATCCTACGATCCCACGCGTAATCTCCTATTTGTGAGTCACGTTGATAAAGTGTACACTTTGTTTTCTACACGTCATATACCGTTGCAAAAGTAGTGTGACTCGAAAGTAACCTCTCCCGTGATGTCTCTCAAAGTATTTCCAGACTCACAGTCTCACGTACGTCCGCACGCACCCCTTCATGCTTGCACAGACAGTGGATCTACTGTTTCTGATCGATCGTACGGTTTTTGGATCTACTCACCGGTGTTTCCAAAAGCAAAGGTAGGCAACTTGTTAGGACAAGAACAAGGGCAATAACACTTGATCCGCTGCGCAGTACTAGGGTTAGATCTCAACGCCATCAGTCTGAGTTTACAGGTGGACGCCAGAGACCAAAATGACGCGCGCGCGCGCGCGTGTGTGTGTGTGTGTGTGTGTGTGTGTGTTGTGTGTGTGTGTGTGTGTGCGTGTGTGTGTGTGCGTGCGTGCGTTCACAAGAAAGTAAGATCGCACGCTCCATTGACCAATAGTCTTCTTCCTTTTGGGGCACGAAAAATAGTATGCTAGTGTGCATTGCGTGTGCACCACGTCGTATGTGTGTGTGTGTGTGTGTGTGTGTGTTGTGTGTGTGTGTGTGGTGTGTGTGTGAGAGAGAGAGAGAGAGAGAGAGAGAGCACTTCATGTCTGTGTGGCCGAGCCGTTTTCGCCTAAGCTATTCATTCTTATTAGCGGAATATGCAAGTAATGAGTGACATAATGTAAATAGGAACAAGCATCCAACAAGGTTTTTGGCTCACTTGTGTAACAAAGTGAGTCTATGTAATAGCCCTCCGTCGTCTGTCTGTGTGTCTGTGTGTCTGTCTGTCTGTCTGTCAATCTGTCTGTCTGTCTGTCTGTGTGTCCGCAGTAAACCTTAACATTGGCCTTTTCTCAGAATCTACAAACAGCAGAGGCACCAAACCTGGCCTGCTGATAGACAGCCATGAGACCTTTCAAAACATACCATATTGATTGACCTTGACCCAAGGTCAAGGTCACTAGAGCTGTCTGTTTGCTGGGTTTCATTGGCATTTTCTCAGAATCTAGAAAAGCCAGAGACATCAAACTTTGTATGATTATAGACATTGACAACACCTTTACTGACATACCTGTATTCAGTGGCTTTGAGTCAAGGTCAAGGCCATACAAGCTGTTTGCGGAAATGCTTCCAAAACCTTAACATTGACATTTTCTCAGAAACAATAAATGGCAGAAGCACCAAACCTGGCTTGCTGATAGACAGCTATAAGACCTTTCAAAACATACCATATTGACTGACCTTGATCCAAGTTCAAGGTCACCAAAGCTGTTTGTTTGGAAATTTTTAAATTGGCATTTTCTCAGAATCTAGAACAGCCAGAGACATCAAACTTTGCGTGATGATAGACATTGACAACAACTTTACTGATATACCTGTATTTAGTGGCTTTGAGTCAAGGTCAAGGCCATACAAGCTGTTTGCGGAAAATGCTTCCAAAACCTTAACATTGAAACAATATACGGCAGGAGCACCAAACCTGGCTTGCTGATAGACAGCAGTAAGACCTTCCAAGGCATACTGTTTGAATGACCTTGACTGAAGGTCAAGGTCACTAAATCTGTCTCACTGGAAATTTACAATTGCCATTTTCTCAAAATCTAGGGATACCAGAGACATAAAACTTTGTACGGTGATAGACATTGACAAAACCTGTACTGGCATACTTGTATTCAATTTCCTTGAGTCAAGGTCAAGGCCACGCAAAATGTTTTGCGGAGTCCTTAACGTTAGCATTTTCTTGGAAACAACAAACAGCAGAGACACCAAACAAGGCACAATGATAGGCAGCAATGAGACCTATGCAGACATAGCCTTTTGAATGAACTTGACTCAAGGTCAAGGTCAATACAGCTGTCTGTTATGAAATTTTACATTACCGTTTGTACAGAAGCTGCGAAAACTAGAGCTATCAAACGTGGCATAAAGATAGTCATTGATAAGCTCTTCACTTACAGATCTCATTTGAATGACCTTGACCCAAAGTCAAGGTGATACACGCTGTCCTTGGAAAACTGTTATGTTGCCATTTGCCTTTTTCTTAGGAACGATGAACACAAGAGACATCTTACTTCAGGATAGACAGTGATAGCTTTACAAACATACTCTTTTAAATGACCTTGACCCATCTCACAAGTGAGCCAAGGAGGCTTTGCTCCTCTAGTTTTGTGTGTGTTATTGTATTTACGTGAAATTTTTTCACCTTCTTGAAAAATCAAACACAATATTTTTAAAAGAAAACCGTCGAAAATCCCTTTCTGTTTCTACTGGAACTTGCTGAATGGCAAACGCTCGTTTAAACCCATTATAAAGAAAAAGGAAAAACACAAACAACATCATCTCGGCGTTTTACTAATTAAAAAAAGTAATAGAAGGGAAACTCCAAAATTATCTCGGTGGCAGCGGCTCGGGCTGACAAATGACCTGACCATTAGCAGCCAGGCAATCGATCTGATCACGTTCTGCCACCCACCATGTACAGACGTCTTCCACACTGGTTGCAGCTGCACCAAGCGGGACGTCTGACCCTATATAAATGCATCATGGGCCTAATGTCAGCATCGGCCGACACGCACCGGTCGAACACTGACGCACAAATGAATCATCGGAAATGAGCAATGTCGATAACGTGGAAGCGATACTGCCATTAAGACCAGGTCATGCGTTTCTGACGGTTAAATGTTTAGATCACTTTTTTCCCCGACCGTGGCTGGTTGTGTCTGGTGTGATTCAATCACTTTCAGAGAAATTTTAAATGTCATGTGAACACTTTTGGTCAATAGTCAACAGCCAACAGAACTATATCCACCAGACATCCTTGATAAACAGGGATCATCATCATCATCATCATCATCATCATCATCATCTTCTTCGTCATCATCACTGGGGAGCCGGGGTGGCCGAATGGTAGAGCGCTGGACTTCTAATGCTCGGGTCGTGAGTTCGTATCCCGACTGGGGCCAAATATTTGTGCTGGCTTTTTCATCGTTGCCCCGTCTTTGATATCACCCGTATGTGGTGGAAAAGGACGTTAAACTCACAAACACCCACCCACCCTCTTCTTCATCATCATCATCATTATTATTGTTCTTCTTCTTCTTATTATTATACACAACTAGTCACGTGCTGTATAGCATGGTGAAAGAATTAAGCCATCGAAACAAAGCAGGAAGGACCTCGTCTAGGGTTTGAGTTTCCTGAAGCCTAGCTCCGCACCTCTAGTTTCCAATCCTCAACCAAACATTACTCACCAATGGTCCACCATCCAGCATCCTCAGTAGGCAGAAAGAGGCTGCGGGATTCAAATATACGATTGTGAGTAAAACCTTTCTCAGTTTCTGATTCCGAGTCGCAACAAAATGCAGCCAGGCAACAAGAGCAACAATCAACAAAAACAACAACAAAACAAAACAAAAACAACAACCAAACAAACAATAACAAAACAACGGACAAAAACCAAACTAACAACAACAACAACAACACAGCCGCAACAACAACAATCCAACTTATCCGGCTATCAGGTTCACAACTTAACTGGTAGTTTTGTGTGCACGTAGCTGGTTTACACGCATATCAGATATTCGATGCTTTTACCTTCCACATCTCGGGTTGTCGATATGGCCCGGAAAAAATGAACCATGTAATGCCATATTCATTTACAGAACCGAAGCCTAATTAGTAAACGGACAGGAAACACTCGCTTAGAAGTGACATCTGTCGTGCGGACTGTACAGCTTGTCTCAATACATATATCCGATCAAGGAGACGTTTTTGTTTAAGGACAGATGAGACAAAATTGGACAGCATGCTTTTAGGAGGATTTGGCCTAGTGACAATTGTCGTGTGGTTTGTACAGCTCGACTCAAGTAACATAACACAAACATAACATTATTACCATATGTGTAAACATTAGTCATTTGTTGTGGTTTAAAACAGCTGATTTGCATACGTTGTTTGGGTTGTACAGCTTGTCTCAATATATATATATATATATATTCAATAAAGAAGGCGTTCTTGTTTAGGACAGATAAAACAAAATTGGACAGCATGCAGTTAGGAGGATTTGGCCTTGTGACATTCGTCGTGTGGGTTGTACAACTTGACTCAAAAAAACATAAACATAAAACGTAACTTTATTGCCATATGTGTAAGGCATTAGGAATATGTCGATGTCTAAAAGAGCTGCTTTGCATCAATCGTGTGGGTTGTACAGCATGTGTCAATACATAATTATTGATCCAATAAAGAAGACGTTCAGTTTTTGTTTAGGAGAGATAAAACAAAACTGAATGCAGTTTTGCGGATTTGTCTTAGTGGGGGGCGTGCGGTCTGCGGATCATGAGGTATAGTTGTACCTGGGAGAGCAGCCCGAATTTCCCAGTATATGTGACACCATTACCAGAAATACCAATACCGGACTGGAATGCCCTGGTGGGCAGGGATTTGGCTGGAACGTTTCAGTTCTTCATCAAACCAGGTCAAATTCATAGCTCGTGATTCATAACAACAACAACAACAACAACAAAGGGTTGCTTTGTGCTGGGGGTTGGGAGAAGAGGGGGGGCAGATGGTGAATTATCCGTATATCGGTATTGGGACTATAAGATAAACCAGTACCATACCAGCTAATCGTGAACTATGTCGGGTCATCCCGACCAAAAGCGCGTCACAGTGACCGGTTCGTCAGGACATACAGAAACCGAGACACGCATGATCATATCTCACGGCCGCTCCCTGCTTTCAGCCAAGCTGAACGCAGACGCATTCTCGAGTCTCAGAACTATGTTTCTGTCGCTCGTGGCCTTGACGCACCAGTCGGATTATAAGACTTTAAGCTTCTCCATCCGGTAGGATTCTTCCCTCGAAATTTGTATCGGCAGAATGAGGGCTACATTTGAAATAATACCAATGCGGTCCGCCCACTTGGCCTGGTGGCTTTGTTCAGAATCGTGTCTGAAGATGGTCTCTAGCTCCTGTCTCATTTGCAAGTACAATCTAATGCGCTAGACACGAGCGGAAGCTGCCATTTACAAGGCTTTCACGCTTCTTGCGACCAAAGTGATGCTCTACTCGGACATTGCGTCCGTATTCATCATTTTTCTGCCTCTAAAATTGAAGAGGTAAGGATCCCTATTTTTTTCATTTATTCGGGTTTTTTTGTTTGTTTTTTTTTTAGTTTGAGGCCACTCTACAGTAAAGCTATAAATAGATCAAGCGCAGCAGGCTCTGCAGTATTAGTCCAGCCCACGGCTCGTCATGACCTAACCGTCCCCTGTCATCCCTGTGGCAGGGACGTTAGGCTGATTTCACACGGGAGACGTTTTAGTCCGAACAAACATTGAACTTGACCAAACACGGCGTTTTCCCGTGTTCCTCGTGTGACATCACGGCCACAGCACGTCTTTGCTCTAGTTTTACCGGCTCGTGTCCTAGCCGTGTTCGATGTTTGTTCGGACTTTAACGTCTCCCGTGTGGCATCAGCGTTAGACATGGCGAAGACAGTGACGCCCTGACCCAGACACCCTGGCCTCTGTCGTCATAACGTGACTTCCCAGACCTTTGGGCGTTATAAACAGAGCTTGGCGCAAGTGACTGTTTTGGGCGCATATATATATATACCATATACCATATATATATATAGCATACGACGGAGACTTTCCCCACAACGTTGTTTTATGCCAGAGGCACGCCTAGAGCCATCAAATACAGACCCCATCGACCCAAGTCTGAAGATTTGCATTCCTTTGCTGCGGGGGTCTGAGGAGAGGCCCATGCATCAGGAACACGTGAGAATAACGGACAGGTTAAAAAAAAAAGTGGGCAAGAGATCAATTAAAAGAACTCTGATTTTTTTAAGGGTGACAAATTGTGAAACTTCAGCGGGTCGCCAGTCGCAAATTAAGTTAAGTCTCGTAATCCATAACCCGCTGGGGGTGCAATTCAAGTCAATAACTCATCATTATCCTTAAAAGAGGCAGTTCGACTGCGGCATAAAAACTGACCAAATTGCATAGACAAAAAAAAAAAAAAAAAAGCGAAAGAAACAAAAACAAACCCAAAAACCCCAACAACCAAAAAAGCAGCTTAAGAGTCAACATCTTCAACATGTGGGTACGAAATAAAAGGAAATTAGTTTATTGTCATCCTGTTCCATCTTTTGTTTGTGTTGGTGTTGTTATCCACATGACAATTATATAAACCCAGCAACTTTGAAAGTCTTGAAATACATAAGTGTCTTAGAGACACATACACCCCCCCCCCCCCACACACACACACACTACCCGGGAAAAATCAGAGAGAGAGAGAGAGAGAGAGAGAGAGAGAGATGATGATATATAAAATATAAGTGTCTTAGAGACACATACCCCCCCCCCCCCCCCTAACACACACACACTACCCGGGAAAAATCAGAGAGAGAGAGAGAGAGAGAGAGAGAGAGAGAGAGAGAGAGAGAGAGATGATGATGATGATGATGATGATGAAAGCTTTATTTCAGGATAGAGTTGTTAGGCACTGGAAGGCCTCTCTTACACACTGTCCTGCTAACACTACAATAGACTATTCAACTAAGCATTAGAACCTCATTTAAAAGAGAGAGAGAGAGAGAGAGAGAGAGAGAGAGAGATGGTGGGTGGGTGGGTGTTTGGGAGTTTAACGTCCTTTTCCACCACGTATGGGTGATATCAAAGACGGGGCAACGAGAAAAAGGCCAGCACAAATATTTGGCCCCAGCCGGGATTCGAACTCACGACCCGAGCATTGAAAGTCCTACGCTCTACCATTCGGCTACCTCGGCTCCCCGAGAGAGAGAGAGAGAGAGAGAGAGAGAGAGAGAGAGAGAGAGAGAGAGAGAGTTTTCAAGCTCGGACATCTCCCTGCTATATTCCTGCAGTCTTTACATCTGACATAAACGTACTTTATTAACAGTAACAGTGTATCCTGACACACGTACCTCATATACATCGCTGTTTTATACACGTTTCCGCAATATTCAATTCAAAAAACAAAAAACAAAAAACAAAACTCCCGCTGTCCTCAGCGCCACAGGTAGACACACATTTGCAGACACAGCTAAATGTCAAAGAATCCTGTTTTAAACAAGAACACACACACACACACACACACACACACACACACACACACACACACACACACACACACACACACACACACACACAGAGAACAAGAAACAAGCCTATCCCTCTGATATTGATCTGTATTTCCGTGTCCGGGTAAATGAGCCATAAAAAAGGGAAACTATCCTAGCTAAAATTACAGTTTTGCTTTTACGTGTGGCATGAGACTGAGAGAGTAGCATTGCGTCGTTTGAAGAGTTCACTAGCTTCATACCGATCTCAAAATTGTTTAAAAAAAATATATATAGGATAGGTATTGGGTGGCGCTGCACCGCGGCGACGCGCTTCCCCCGGGGGAAGCAGCCCGAATTTCCCGAAAGGGATAATAAAGTAGTAAAAAAAAAAAAAAAAAAAAAAAATAGACGACTCCACTCGGCAAGCCCCGAGGCCAAAGTCCCACCCCTATACTCTGCCGTGTGTTGGCAAAACACAGTACGTCCATAACGTCATTGTATGGGTTAGGAAGTTAGTTATTTAGGGCTGAACGCCGCGCAGGCAATAATGACTATTTAGCGGCTAACCAAGGTCCTTCTCTGCCAGATTAAAAATATAAAGGGAGACAATAAAACAAGATTAAATATATATATATATATAGGGGAAGTAAGTAAAGCTGAGAGCGCTCCCTAGATCTAGGAGGTGTGTGCTTTGTATGCCATTGGACAAGTCCGCCTTGCCCTATATTGGCTACAAGCCACAATGGGAGGTGGGGGGGGGGGAAGACCTACCATCCTACCGCTGAAACGTCTAACAGATCTAAGGGTATCTCACCATTCATAGTGCCCCCATTCCCCTCCCACCGGGAGGAAAATGGTCGGTACGACCAAGGCCATATGAATTGGTGATTTTAGCCGCTCACGACCATGGTTTCGGGTCAATGGGACCCTCATCAGGTGAGCATGCGGCGATACCCACGAGGGCTGCAGCGTCCAACTAGCACTAAAAGGCTGCCCCAGAATAATCTGGTGCGTCTCCAGTACTAGCAGACGTTGCTACCCTAAAGCTCTGCAAGAGGTTTCAGCGGAAAAAGACTAAATAATTTAGAAGGAGCAACTGCCTAGGTGTAATGTCATGTAATTACATTTAATATAGAATAGGAACAAAGGCGTTACTAAAGCCGAAAACATGCGCTCAATCAGGTCAATTTGAAAGTAGGGGAAGTAAGTAAAGCTGAGAGCGCTCCCTAGATCTAGGAGGTGTGTGCTTTGTATGCCATTGGACAAGTCCGCCTTGCCCTATATTGGCTACAAGCCACAATGGGAGGTGGGGGGGGGGGGGGGGAAGACCTACCATCCTACCGCTGAAACGTCTAACAGATCTAAGGGTATCTCACCATTCATAGTGCCCCCATTCCCCTCCCACCGGGAGGAAAATGGTCGGTACGACCAAGGCCATATGAATTGGTGATTTTAGCCGCTCACGACCATGGTTTCGGGTCAATGGGACCCTCATCAGGTGAGCATGCGGCGATACCCACGAGGGCTGCAGCGTCCAACTAGCACTAAAAGGCTGCCCCAGAATAATCTGGTGCGTCTCCAGTACTAGCAGACGTTGCTACCCTAAAGCTCTGCAAGAGGTTTCAGCGGAAAAAGACTAAATAATTTAGAAGGAGCAACTGCCTAGGTGTAATGTCATGTAATTACATTTAATATAGAATAGGAACAAAGGCGTTACTAAAGCCGAAAACATGCGCTCAATCAGGTCAATTTGAAAGTAGGGGAAGTAAGTAAAGCTGAGAGCGCTCCCTAGATCTAGGAGGTGTGTGCTTTGTATGCCATTGGACAAGTCCGCCTTGCCCTATATTGGCTACAAGCCACAATGGGAGGTGGGGGGGGGGGGGAAGACCTACCATCCTACCGCTGAAATATATATATCCGGTTTTAAATGATAAACACGATTCACCGCTTTGTACTTCGAACATAACAGAGGCCGAGGATAGTCCGTATTACTTGAATCAATATTTTATGGAATCGATTTGACTCTTTCAAGAAGCTAAAGGTGTATGGGAGAAGGGGTGATTTCGAGCTGAAAGAGATTAACGGAATGATCTTTTACCTGAAATGGTGTCAGTGGACTTACTGCTTTCTTTCCATGTTTCAGTCATATCAAACTACACGCGCTTCCTTCGTTGTAGTGTCTGGCAAATTCTTTTTGCCAGACCGCGCCATGTGCTGGGCTCATTATGCCGCGGGACGCGATTGGCTGCACTCCGGGGGCTCGCCCCTTTTGATTGACAGGAGTGGAGTCGTCTATTGCGAGACGGTGTAAGAAAAAGTGGGATTAATTTCAACCTCAACCCTATTCCTACCATATGCAGATGCAGGAGCCTAAGTAAGCATGTATACGTACGAGTTCATGCATACGGTAAGATAATATGCGGTGTGTGTGTGTGTGTGTGTGTGTGTGTGTGTGTGTGTGTGTGTGTGTGTGTGTGTGTGAATTCTAATGTTCCACTCCTAAATGACATGAATGAATCTTGAAAAAATTTGATTTTTTAAAACGGCAAGTTCGAAAATTGGTTGGAAGACCAAAAAAACCAAACAAACAGACAACAACAACAACAACAAAAAAACAACAACGATAAAAAAAACTTCTAAAATGAATATGAATAAAATGAGCAAAAGTTATTTCTCTCTCTCTCTCTCTCTTGCACTGGTCATGAACTTATTCCATGTTGATATTTGTATCTGTGCGTGTGATTTCTTTGTAGTGTAGTTTTCCTAGTTTAGCAAGGACAAGACGGAAGACAGGTCTTTGTACCTATATCTTTTATTCTTCGAAAATAAAGTTTCGTTTCATTTCTTTTCTGTCTCTGTCTGTCTGTCTGTCTGTCTCTGTGTCTCTATATCTCCCTGTCTCTGTCTGTTTCTCCGAGCTTTTGTTGTTTCACGTTTTTGTTCTTCCACTCCCCGCAAGAACCCCACCCACCCCAAACAACAACAACACACAAAAAATCAACAACAACCAAAAACAAAACAAAACACAACAACACCGTAACGCCCACAAGAAGCGTATGATGCCCACACACACACAAATGCATGTCATTTTCTGCACCAGGATATCAAGGAAGACGGAGTGCCAAGCCAGTCACGCAAGCGTCACCCGACGAAAGCACAGACCGAGACACAAGTCACACTTACTCTCACAGACACATCAAGGGGGAGCAAGAATTGTCGCACCGTCGTCTGTGGAAGCTGTTTCGGCGGTGTTGGTAGGGGCAATCGATGTGCTATGAGTCGCTCACGATTTTCTCGCAGCGATGCGCCGCAACCGCCGCTCCTGGACGTACGCCCTGCGAGCGCAGAGGATTCTGGGAAGGACGAGAGCAGACGACAGCTGAATCGGTTAGCCGCCAAAGACATGGAGGAAGCTGAGTCCTCGGAAAAGATTTCTCTTCATCCTCTCGATGATTTCGAAGAAGAGGAGCCGAAAAAAGAACTGACGTAAGTGACGATTTGGTCTTTTAAAAAAAATGTCACGGGATGTTTTGGGTATCAGTTTCGTATTGATTGGTGTAGATAGTATAGGTGTTACTGATTCGTGTGAAACACGCGCTTTCTGTCTCTCTCGTGCCGACGCAAGTTTGGGTCATGTCATCCGTCATGTCCAGCGCCCTGTCTCCATCAGTGTCTACTGGCTGGCTTTACCGAGCTCGATTATGAGACTGATGTGTGAAATCTGCATTTTGCAAGGCGCCTGCGTATACTATTCTTGTCTGTGCTCCATATCTAGTCCTGATAGATCCATCTCCATCCTCCCGCACCCCCATTACCATTCCACACGCATTCCTCCCGATTGCAGATCAAGAAAGTTTACACACACACACACACACACACACACACACACACACACACACACACACACACACACACACACTTCAGGCAAGATGTAAGACTGACAGGCCTAATAATTATATTTACACTGTTCTGGTTCTTGTCACGCTACAGTTTTTGTTTCATTATTCTGTCAACAAAACTGATGTCTTGTATAGTTTTAATAGGTACGCCGTTAGTGTAATGTTAGTTGACGTCGTTTGAAAGAAAGCGAATGCTTTTTTGCACTACCGCAACTGGAGACCATGCACTGAGACAAGGGTACACTATTTCACTGAAGGAAAGAAATCAGCATTTGAGACACAGCGTGATTAAAAAAAAAATCTCTCTAGCAGCGCCTTCGGGGAGAGAGAGAGAGAGAGAGAGAGAGAGAGAGAGAGAGAGAGAGAACTTAGAGAAAAGATGCGTCTTGAGGTTCCGCTTGAAGGTCATGACTGACGCAGAACCTGACTTAAGGTGAGCTGGCATGTTGTTCCAGAGGCAAGGAGCAGCACTCTTGAAAATATACATGTACTAATGCTACGATTACTAGACTTTGTATGAAGCATTCTGCTTTGGAACAGTTACGCTTGCGAGATTAGTAGAGCTCCGAATACAACACACTGACGTTTGATGGCCGTGAAAACTAGAAACAAACTCAGCAGTCCATTAACAGGTTACAGACCAGTATTAGCTTCCGGGTCATGTAGTAACAAACTACGCTAAATATAGAAGAAATTCTTTTCCCCTTTTAAAATTTGTGTGCAGAGTTAAAAATGTCTGGTGCTTTTTGTTGGCTTTGTAAACAAGTTTCATGCCAGGTAATAGTAAAATTAGGGAAAAATGAGCCAGGCTTGTGGACTATTTGTATTCATGCGCGGCTGGCACAAAAGCCAGCAGACGACGTGGAATGAGGGGGTATGTGGTCGCTGACAACATTGCCCAAAAAACGGAATATTTGGAATTTGTTGAAATGTACTCTACACATGAGTCTATGGCTGCCTGATTTTTGTGATTTTTTTGGTGAATTTTAAAGCATGTCTAGGATGTCATCTGCAACCTTATGTGTAAGAGGAATATATAGCGTTTTCCTCAAAAAAAAAAAAAAAAAGATTCTATGGTACGTAGCCTAAACGACGTCCGCCATGTTTCCCTTGTCGGCTGCTTCGCGAAACAGCCACGGGAGACAATCAAACACGAGAAATGTGCTGTCGGCTGCTCGTCGGAGAACGGGAACTATACTCTTAAGTCTAGGTCCAATCGCGTTCCAATAATGCCACCGGTTACCACGTTTTGGCTTCAGTCAGCTGAACGCAGGCCTGTCTGTGTATGTAGCGGTGCATGTGTGTTTGTGGTGTGAAGCGAGACATCACCAGAACAGCCCAGCCCAGCACGACCTGTGAGACGAAAAATGGTAGCATTACAATTTTTAAGTTCAACTATTAAAAGTAGCTCACAGGACAGTTTGAAAGATAGCGGGCCTAGCTGGCAACAGCCCCATCATCATCATCATCATCATCATCTGTGTCTCTCTCTCGGAGCTGGGACAGCGTTGAACCGTGGTGCGTGAAGTTCAGGTGGTCAGTTGTGAGTTCGATTCAGGCTGGGATCCAACGTGTTGTATTGACTTTTGCCTCGTCGCCACGTCCTTCTGTGTACAACGTGGAAATAGGGCGTGGATTCTTCCCAAATCAACCACTCGCTGTCTCTGTCTCTCCCGCATGAATGTTTATTGTGTGTGTGTGTGTGTGTGTGTGTGTGTGTGTGTGTGTGTGTGTGTGTGTGTGTGTGTGTGTGTGTGTGTGTGTGTGTGTGTGTGTGTGTGTGTGTGTGTGTGTGTGTGTGTGTGTGTGTGTGTGTGTGTGTGACTGACAGTGTGTGATCACATGTATGAATAGATTTATAGTTCATTTTTCCTGAATTTTAAGATTAGTTGCTTCAAAGGCTGTACAACGTCAAAGCAGTTCCGGCGTAAAATGAAGTTCGTTCGTTAGTTAAGCGTTCGTTCGTTGGATCTCTCTCTCTCTCATGGATGTTTGCTCTGTGTGTGTGTGTGTGTGTGTGTGTGTGTGTGTGTGTGTGTGTGTGTGTGTGTGTGTGTGTGATCACATGTACGCATACATTTTTTTCTTCTGATGTTCAAGTTTACTTCTTTTCCACGGCTGCCGGATTGAAAAAACTGGCAATACAATGTCAAAGTACTTCCGTGGTAAAATAAAGTTCTCTCTCTCTCTTTGAAGGTCCGTTTCGTAGCCATGGTGTTGGCAGGACACAGGAACAGGCCCACACACATTTCCCCTACATGCGCTATGTTTTTCTTGTGGCTACCACCAGGAAATAACGCCCAGACGTTTCCGATGCTTCTGTTTTACGTTATTTGCATGGGACGTGATCTCCTTGGGCACGAGTGATTACTGCGTGTCTGGAAGCCGCACTAAACGTGTAAGGATATAGGCAGCTAGGAAACCTGCGTCATGCCGTTTGATGACGTCGTTTCCGCCGAAGCCATTCAAATATAGGGCTCCGTTTTTAATGGTTTTTGCCTGATTGGCACACAACTATTATTGCAAAGTGTGAATTTAAACTGAGTCCGCGAGCGCCACTCTCTCTCTCTCTCACTCTCACCGCGTGTGTGTGTGTGTGTGTGTGTGTGTGTGTGTGTGTGTGTGTGTGTGTGTGTGTGTGTGTGTGCGAGAGCGCGTGTTTCAGTGTAGAATAACGGTCACTGAATGACGTAGCTTTTGGCAGCAACTGCCCTCAATTGCATTTAAGTAGAGCTGGCGGTACAAACCGGTAATACCGGTAATACCGGTGCACGGTGACGTGGTACGCAGTACCGGTACGGCCAGCTGTACCGGTACGTACCGCAAGGGACATAACTGTCATAGTTCACGTGGAAGAAGCCCGAAGCCCATATGTTCTTCTGATGTGGCTTCGTACAGAGCTGAGCCCAGGCTGCCAATCGGCTAGTGGAAGCTCAACTCCTTCCGCTTCCCGTTCTTGTCAATGCTGGCCACTGCCCTCTTGGCAGTACCAGCCACAAGTGTGCCATCTGAGAGGGTGTTCTCCACAGCAGGAGACATTGTAACTCAACAGAGGGCATCGCTGAAACCTAAACATGTGGACAGGCTAATCTTTCTCAAGAAAAATTGGGACTGAACAATGAAAACAGTATGTCTACATGTTTAGGTTCTGCTGTGTTACAGTGTCTCCTGCTATGTTGTCTGCTTTTATTGACCAGCTTAGTTAAGTCACTGCTTCATTTTTTTTTTTTTGAAAATAAAGAAAAGTAAAGAAAGTAAAACAACAACAACAACAACAACTAACAGTTGTGTAGTTTACCTCTCTCTCTCTCTCTCTTTTCTCCTGTTTTGCACTCCACAAATCCTCCCATTTTTTGATTCACTGATACTGCGCAACCTCATGCGTCATTGTCAACTGCTAAAGTGCATGTGTTATCGTCAGGATTGGTCAGCACGGTACACCGGTACAAAAAACCGGTACGATGCAAAAATACCGGTAAAAAACCGGTACGGTCCTCTGTACCGGTAACCAACACTACATTTGGTTTTTTTTTTCGGGTAACTCACTTTGACAATTCCGCGGCAAAGAGAATGAACTCTTACTTTACTAGGCTCACTTGCAGGATTTATTAAGAACCGTTATCAGCCGTTATGATATTTTGAGCACGTATCGAGGGTGCACAGGGGATGGGTCAAATAAAGAGATAAGGTGCGGGACAGAGAAGGCTGTGCGGTGGTTCAAAGCAGATTCTTTTTTTCGCGAACCCAGACTGTTGGCTAGAGGAACAGAGGTTGGTTTAGTAGGGTCTGCGTAGTAAGGCTGCCATTTCAAGTTCATCATGTAATTTTTTTGGCCTTTGTCGTCGGCTGTCTAGACTGTTTGGCTGTGCGGATGACCAGGCAAAAATCAAGGAATAGTTTTCATCTGACGAAAGAAAAAGATTAAATCTTGTATGAGACGAAGATATCCAGTCTTTTTATGCGTTATGATCTACTTGGTCTTTCAAACCAGAATATTTGTCGGGCGCGAACGACAACTGAGACTCGAGTGTTTTGTTTTGATTCAGTTTTTTCGTTGTCGTGCACCAGAATCAAACTTTGCTCACTGCACATCAGTGCCGGCAAATCTCCTCACGTACCCAGAAGCACTTTCCATTAGATCGTAATCGCGCTCACTCTAAAAAGTGCATTACGTGTTCATCGGCGTTTGCACGGATAAGCACGTGTGCGTAAATGTGTCGTCAAACAATGGGCAGCATTTCGATTTTGAAAAATAAACACCACAGTTCTCCCATCGCGTGCAAGGTTTGTTTTCTTTGCGGAGAAAAAGTAAACGTCACCACTGACTAGCACGGATCTCATGCCATCGTTTCACGCAGTTGCTGTTGCAGATCTGTCTTTGGTGTTTTAAAATTGCAGTTTGTCTTCAGACAGTTGATGGCTTTCAACGTGACCATTTCATTCTAGTGGGTCCTCTCTCTCTCTCTCTCTCACACACACACACACAGAGCTGGAGATGCTTTTTCATGCTCGTCTTGAGTTTTGGTAGTTCTAGGCCTTGCAAGGACGGCTCAGGGGTTTCTGAAATTGGAAGGAATTGAAGGATAAGTTTTAGAAAGACACCAGGGATTGCGAAGACGCCTGTCTGAAAGCTGTCTTCAAAGTGAACATGTATCAAACGCCAACCTAGCCTACCCGTGTACTGTGTGTGTGTGTGTGTGTGTGTGTGTGTGTGTTGGAGGGTGGGACGTGGAAAGCGATAATTCGTGTGGTTGAGTATGGGCTTTTCGATTGGAATGTCGTGGGTTTGATTCCCGATTGGACCAAGATCTGTTCCGGCATTTTCCTTGATCTCCACATCTTTGAAATTACCCTTGCTGTGAACATAACGTTTTGGCGTGTACTTTTCGCTGACGCTGTGGCGGTTACACAAAGGCCGGAAATCTGATCTGATCTTTCTTGCAGCTTAGACTACTGCGAACACCCAGTCATTTTGCAGACGGAGCATGTTTGATGTCTCCTGGTGGGCAGGGAAAAGAAGGAGTGGGTAAATCACCACAAACAAAGGTGCTGCGAAAGAGTTAAGCCTGCAAGGTGTGAAAGGATTTCCAGCCTCTGCAATTTATTTCAGTACAGAAGGTACATGATACCTGGTTCCAAATAAGATCATCTTTCCTCACACACTGACCTTTAAGCAAGGAGTCCCCGTTAAAGGACAGGGAGGACTTTCACCTTGTTTATTCACGCATGTGCCTCTGTACACAGTGCCCTTTAAGTATGGAGTCCTCATTGAAGGACAAGGAGGACTTTCACCTTGTTTATTCCCGTATGTGCCTCTGTACACAATGCCCCTCAAGTATGGTAAAGCACTGGGCTTTCAGTGCTTGGGTCTTGGGTTCGAATCCCGGCTGGGAGCCAAACACGTGCACTGGTGTTTCGCTCGTTCTTCCCGAATTCCGCCTTTGATATCATCCGAATGACTTGGAAAAGGACGTTAAACCTCCAACGAACCAACCAACCGACCTGTCAAGTAAGAGGGCCTCATGGAAGGACAGGCAGGATTTTCACTTTGCTTAACTCAATTCCTGCTAGTAAGTTTGAGGTTGTCCATCGGTAGATCAATGGTAAATGAACGGATTTAAATTTGACAAAGTGGGAGTGGGACAGTGTATCGTCAATGGGTTTGTCACCGAGCACAGCTGTGTTCAGTTCTGTAGTTTAGTAGACACACCGAGTGCAACGACTGTGATGTGCACACGTGTGTTTCGTGCGCTGTACCCAGTTAAGAGCAGGCTTTACACTTTGATTATACTCGTGTGTGCTGCAGTAAGACCCGTCAAGGAAGCGTTAATCTTGCCTGATTTTTTTGCATACAGGACTAAACCCGAAAGAGAGTCAGAAACGTGAGATACCCGTGCGCGGTACGGGATGTGCTGTACGCATGTGATCTATAATAATAATAATAATAATAATAATGAGTATTGTATAGGCGCTTTACCCAATTTCATGAATCAGCTCAAAGCGCTGCGAACTGAACCCTACACGAACGCTCACGCGAATCACACGCATTCTCTCTCACACTGGACATAAACACATTAAAATCACGTGGTGCGAAGGGTCAGCTCAGCTACTTAAATTTCGGACTTCAGAATTGCATTTAGTTTTCAAATTTGGTGGGCTGAACATTTCCGAAGTCTGGTTGGTTGGTTCAGCGCATCCTGCTTTACCGGTGCGATGCCTGTCACTCCGAATGCCCCCCCCCCCCCCCCTCACCTCCCCCCCTCGTTTCTCTCCTGAGATAAGAAGAAGCGTGACCCAAACTGACTTGTAGCCTTGTTGATGCTTCTAAAGAGAAATGGGAAATCAATGGGTATTAGGGGCACCAGCCACCCTGACGTCGGCGCCAGACTACCTTATTAGGAGGGTGGGGGTGGGAGGGAGGGGGGTCGCCAGATTCCACACGACTTCTTCAGTTCTTGCCTTTTACAACACCGTTCAGGAGCAATGTATGAGACTGAGGGCGTGAAAATAGTGTAATTATGTTGTCGCAGTTTGACTTATGCCTGCCCTGTACGCGTTGAACTGTTTCGCTAATACTATGGTACTCGCGCACGCTCCTCGCTTCACGTATGTTGTGAGTGTGGTTTGTGCACGTAAAACGCGCGAGGAAAAGGTGTTGTGTCCTGTCCATCTCTCCTTTCCACATCCCCTCAGTTAGCCGTACGACGCATCACGATCTAGGAAGGTGAAAACCAACCAGTCAATCAACCCAAATAATAATCATGATAACCATTATGATCATAATAATGATAATAATGGATATCCATGTAGCGCTTATACTCTGCGAGCTCTAAGCGCTTAAAAAGTTAAGAAAAAATACAAATAAAAATTAAAAACCAACCCAACCAACCAACTACCCCACCCACCCATTAACCCAAACATCCACCCATATACCTATTCAATCCACTAACCCAGGAAACCAACCAACCCAACCAACCAATCAAATCAACCAACCAACCGAACTTACCCACCCATTAACTTACCCAACATCCAACTAACCTACCCATTCACTTACCCAACATATTAGCGCAGCCAACAGGCCAACCAACCCATCCAACCGTCCAACCAACCAACCAACCAAACGTAAATTCACCTTTGAATCCAGACAAGTAGATGTCTTCACACTGGTCTGATATCTTTTCACCGGTCAGGCTGACCCGGAGTTTTCTCATAAAACATCACACTGGGCGGGCGAAGAAAAAGACCGACGGATCGAATTTTGCTGGGGGAGGATTGATTTCTTCACGACTTGTTTGGAAACGATTGTTTTGCCTCATAAGAAATACAAATGTTAGCGCGCCAAGCAAATATTAAATCAGTGCTCGAATACCCACGCTCTCTGCTTTTCCACGAGCATCCGTTGTTTACGAAACCTCTGAACAACTAGGAACACGTGCGTCTGGTTTAAAATGATGGTGATGACGACGACGATGATGAATATGATGATGATGATGATGATGATGATGATGACGACGACGACGACGACGATGAAACTTTATTTCTCAACGGTGAAAGTTTTGACAGGAAAGAATTCGTCTGTTTTCAAATTTCCCCTAGCTAATACTACAATCAGAAGCGTCAATTGACATATAATCACACTATGCTATAGACGGCCAAACAAATACCGCCGTAATAATTCTTTAAACATTTTAGAAAAAAGTTAATGTTTTATAGGCATCGGAAGTGAGTTCCACAGCGTTGCTCCAGACAAAGTGAGACTAGTCTTACATAGATCAATACGGGTAGGGGTAGACTAAGGACCAGCCGGGTATAGGTATAACATAATTATACTGCCCTTTCGTGTGATAGGTGATGCTCTTGATTTGACTAATTGTTATATCATACTTCCACGTCGAAATAACTGGCAATGTAGTGAGTAGTGGTAAAGAACATCTGTAACTTACAAGCGTATCAAAAACGGCCATCAGGACAGAACACGCTTATTGATTGTGCAGCAGTTTCAAACGAAGACCAGTGGAAGGTATTCGTTTTCTGTTTTCTCTAACGAACAGATGAAATGACTGGAAAATGACTTTCTTGGCGTCTCGTGTTTGAGGTACTTTTAGCAATCACGTTAAGCGTTTTAATGTAAGTTTTTGTCCTCTTTACTGTACGGAATCGACGTTTAATAGATAAGCGATGTCAGCATCTCTATATAAAATCATGAAAATTCGCAGACGTCGGAGGAATTGTATAGAACATTCAAGAATATCACACAGTAAAAGGGGTGTGGAGGAGTAGGTGATGGGGGAGTTGGGGCGTCCGGGTGTGTGTGTGGGGGGGGGGGAGTGGAGGGGGGACCTGGATGGGGAATGATGAGACATCAATAGGGGTTGGGGGATGGAGTAGCTAAGATATCTAAAGACCTCCACTTTGGCTGCTGTTACTGCAACGAGGGGGTGGGTAGGGGGAGGGCGTTCCACTGAAGCGATGTTGTGAGAGTGAAAGGACTGTCGCTAGCAGGTGGTGTTCAAAGGCTGGACGCGTACACATGTACATGCACGCCTCTGGGTGTGACTGGAAAGCGCGTAGATCTTGTTGGACGGCGGGGACTGGTTTTCGTCGTTGGTGGAGCTGATCACCACCTCTCCACAATGGAGTTTGAAGAAGGTGATGAGACGAGCCTCTCGTCGTCGTTCTTCCAGTGGGGATCACTTGAGCTGATCGTACATCTCGTGACCGGCAGACTTGCATCTGTTCGCTGCTCGGGTTCCTGGAATCGAAATGGTCTGGGTCTAGTTGACTTGTCCCGCTAATCGACTTCTATCACGTCATACTCAAGCAGTGTGCTAATGTAACCGGATTCTCGCTTCACTCTCAGGATCAATCGGCAATAGTAAACCACAACTTAGTACAGACGGCAGACATAGAACCCCACGCTTCTTGCCATATCGATACACGCCTGGATCTCCGGTTTCAACCCCTTCCCCCTCCCGCCATCCCACTTTGCTAGCATGGTGTGTGGTTTCAGAACCAGGTATCAGACATGTTGAACATAACGTGGAGTTGAAATGGCTTTAGATCATCTGTCGGCATCAATAATGTACATTAACAGACAGCTGACGATCTATACCTTCATCGTAACCTTCCACAGGTTATGCCGACCCAGCGCACAGTGACGCGATGCGAACCTGCCTTGAAAAGCTGCTAGTAAGAAAAATTAACAGGGTGGGTAAACGCCCTTGGTTTGTGATACGCTGTGCGGTGGTGATACGTAAGTAAAAACACACTAGCTTGCTATTTAGTGATTAGAAAGTTTCAATGGGAAAAGTTTGATTTATTTCTCGCGCTGGGTGTCTTGGGTGTCACCCTTATGTGGTGGAAAAGGACGTTAAACTCCCAAACACCCACCCACCCTTCTGAAAAAAAACAACAACAAAAAACGAAAAGCCCAAGGATTAAAAAGGATTAAGGATTGAGGCAAAAAAACAAACAAAAAAAAACGTTGTCACTGATGGACACTGATGTCACTGATGAAAAGCTGCTAGTAAGAAAAATTAACAGGGTGGGTAAACGCCCTTGGTTTGTGATACGCTTTGCAGAAGTGACACATAGGTAAAAACGCACTAGTTTGCTATTTAGTGATTAGGAAGTTTCAATGGGAAAAGTTTGATTTATTTCTCGCGCTGCCGTACTCATCTTGCTCGAGCAGTCTTGTGTTTCGTGACAGATTGTGCGATCATCCTCTTGTATTTTCGTTGAACACTTCATGCTATAGGGATTGTTTGTTTTCTTCCAGTGATCACACAGAAATGTGTCACTCAGTTTTCATGTCATCTGATGGTTCCCGGCTTGGGCTAAATGTTTGTGCTGGCCTTTTTCTCGTTGCCCCGTCTTTGATGTCACCCCTATGTGGTTGAAAAGGACGTTAAACTCTCAAAAACCCTCTGAAAAAAAACCCCGAAAAGCCCAAGGATTAAAAAGGATTAAGGATAAGCTAAAAAAAAAACGTTGTCACTGATGGACACTGATGTCACTGATGAAAAGCTGTTAGTAAGAAAAAAATTAACAGGGTGAGTAAACGCCCTTGGTTTGTGATACGCTGTGCGGTGGTGATACGTAGGCGAAAACCCGCTAGCTTGCTGTTTAGGCTTGTATCTGACAAAGTATAAAACTGTGCGGCATATTGTATGCATCTACTACACTGACCATAAGAGACTGGCGCACGTACACGTAGCAGGTGCACCACCGCACAGCGTATCACAAACCAAAGGCGTTTACCCATCCTGAATAATTTACCTCTTTTAAGAGCCCGAGCCCGACCATCTGGGCTAGGACGCGCACGGCGCTCGCCCTCCTCCCCCCTGTAGGTGCCCCCCCCCCTTTATGTTGGTTACCCGCCACCAGGTGCACAAGCTTCTCTCTGTCCCTCCAACTGTCACTCCCCTTTGTGGATATCAGGCCTCTCCCCTGTCCCACTCTCTCTCGCCTGTCCCTCTGCTACAACACCCACCAGCCATACAGCATCTAATCCTACACGCAGACCCCCCCCCCCCCCCCCCACATACTACAACAAACACCTCCACACAGCCTGTCTGTCTCCAATCACCTCGCGTGGAGAGAGACGTTAAACCCCAGCAAGCAAGCAAGCAAGCAAGCCAGACCACCTCCTGCCCGCTATATGATAAGACTGGTTAAAAAGAACAAGCCACTGCGCACCAGTAGGAGCCACTTCAAGCCATTTGGCAAGGCGTGAGCCTTCCACGCTAGGCCCAAAGACCACCGCAGATTGCATACTGGTGGCTTGAAGTGGTTCCCTGTGATATGAAGATTTCAAGTAAAGTTGCGATTTTTGCATGGGCTTTTAAGAGTGAACAGGTAGGTAGAAATCAGCCAAGCACACACCCTAGAGCTTTTCTCGGCATCCAGCTAAATGTAGGTTTGGAGCACACGCCGACCGGCAACACAAGACGTACAGTTATATGGAGAAACTTTTAAACGACCTGGAATGTCAGTCAGTTCATATTGTAAATGTTAATATTGTTTCTACGCAACATGGGCATATTGCGTTTTCCCAGTAGCGTTGATGCATAATGCATCTTCTCAATGTTCATGTTCTTAATGTTTATGTTCTCAATGTTGATGTCCTCAATGTTTGTGTTCTCATGGTAACGAGGGTGATGCTTATGACATGTGTGTGAGAAATGTGCAATGAGGGGGGTGTTGATGATTATTTATGTACACATTGACATAGCCGCCAGTGGTGATGTAAATTTGATTGTATTGGGCTCTACTTGAAAAGCCCCTTGGGCTCAAAGCCGGCAATAAAATCTTTCTTGGCAAAATCTTCTTCCTTAAAACACACGGGGTGGTCGGTGGTCTGGTGGTTAAGACTTTGTCACCAATGCGAGAGGTCCGCTTCGAGCTCCACCCGGGGCGAAGGAGTTTTTCTTCATACAATATGCCGCACAATTTTCTTTCTCGTATGTGGCACCATTCATTCGGGCCGATCGTGGATTCTCTCCGGGTACTCCGGCTTTCTCCTCCTCTGCTTTGGAAGTGTTCAGCTCACAAAATTCAAAAACAAATGCAATTTTATATTCCGAAACTTAAATTGCTAAACTGGTCCATGCGATTATTGTTATTATCATTAACACCATAAAGAAACTATTACAAGCAAGGCTGATGACGCATAATATGATGTACCACATAAATAACTCAATTCCTATCACGTGCGTTGGGGTTGTGCACCAGTGGCCTCATCTAAAAAAATATAAAAAAAGTCTACATGGATTTAAATTTGACTTACTGAGAGTGTTGCACTTTGATTATATTCGTGTTTGCTGCAGTAAGAGTCGTTAAGGAACCGTAAATCTTGCCTGATTTTGGCATACAGGACCATAACCGGAAAAGACTGAGAAACGTGGGATACTCGTGCACGGTACGGAATGTGCCATGCTGGCCAATCCCACAGAAACCTCGCTCATTTATCCTCACTGACCTATCCCAAAGGCCTGCTTACTCGTCAGACATGCCAGCCCATCGCACAGGATGACCCAGACGCACACAGAGGCCGAATTCTTACACCAGCATGACACATCATGCAGTGTCACTGTCGTCACACACGCGGCTGACGCTTCAACTGACACAACTCACAAGGCTGACCCATCACGACGTATTACGAATGCGCTGGCCCACACAGGCTAGCACATCATGTACACACACTGTGAAACGCTCATCTGAAGACAGTCTGCCATCAGGCGGTACGCATAATAATAATAATAATCATCATCATCATCATACATAATGGTGTATTCCATTTCTCATTTCTTGCATTGGCTCAAAACGCCGCGAACTGAACCCAGCACGCACGCTTAGGTGAATCAGACGCATTCTCTCACACACTGGACACACTACAATCACGTGGTGCGAATTCGAAGGGTCAGTTAAGTTTCGGAATTTTGCATTGCACTTATTTCCAGATTTTGTGAACTGAACATTTCCCTGCAGAATAATAAGATAAGAAGCGTGCAAAGTTAAGAAGCTTACCAAACTCCTCAGCTCACCAAGATCAGAAGCTGACCAAAGTTTTACCCCAGTCTTTGAAACCTGCACGAGGAGACTCTCCAGATGACAACCCGTGGAAACTGAAAGCATTATTCTAACCGATTTATCACAAAGCCACTCAACAAACACGTCGGCAGACTTCATTTCCGAACATATTTTGCTGTCCAGTGGAGGTCGATCTTATAGACTCCATCGCGCTCAGCAGGATAACAGTTCCACACCCAGCCCGGCGAAGAATCACGTACTCTACGTTTTCGCACCAGGCAGAGCACCTCAATTTTGAGCTGGATTATTCGCGTTGAGTTCTGACCTGGATAATGCACCTCGCCTCCTTTCCCAACTCTGCTTCCAAGCCATGTCTGTCTGGGTAACCTATTTACAGATCGAGAGGAGTTGGGGGAGGGTGGGGGTGTGGGGGTGGGGGTTGTAGGAAAACACTGACACGAAGGAGAGGATTGGTGGTCGATCAGATAGGAGCTCCTTCACTGTCTATCTTGTCAGGCTCTGAGTCAAGTTAGCCGTGCAGCCAACAAAGTTAGAGGATTTCAAGTGATTAGGAAGTTTCAATGGGAAAAGTTTGATTTATTTCTCGCACTGCCGTTCTCGTCTTGCTCGAGCAGTCTTGTGTTTCGTGACAGACAGTGCGATCATCCTCTTGTTGTATTTTCGTTGACGACTTCATACTGTAGGGAATGTTTGTTTTAAGACATAAGACATAAGATATTTTATTCAATCCCATAAAAGGGAAATTACAATGCCTGCTCCACCTCCTTTGATTAAAAAAAGAAATTATCACGTTCCCACAAACACCCACTCACTCTGATGCACACACACATTCACGCACTCCCTAAACATAAAAACTTAAATGTATACAAACACGTAAATACAAAATGGATTAATAACCGAAAAACTCTAAAGGTATCACTTTCGTTAGGTTGTCCCCTCTTGTAAAAACCATTTGTAAAAACCATTTGTTTTCTTCCAGTGATCGCACAGAAATGTGTCACTCGGGTTTCATGTCATCTGATGATTCCCGGCTGGGGCCAAATATTTGTGCTGGCCCTTTTCTCGTTGCCCCGTCTTTGATGTCACCCTTATGTGGTGGAAAAGGGCGTTAAACTCCCAAACACCCAGCCACCCACCTTCTGAAAAAAACAAGAAGAATAAGAATAACAACCACCAAAAAGCCCAAGGATTAAAAAGGATTAAGGATAAGCCAAAAACTACGTTGTCACTGTTGGACATTAGTCTCTGAAAAGAAATCAAAGGATTGAGGGTAAGCCGAGAAATACGACTTTACTGTTGGACATTGCTCAAGATGGACCCATTACACGAACGACGACGTTGACAGCACTGTCCACGACATAACCGATATTGACAACTTTACTTTATGGGACTGTTTTTTTCTTTAAGAACAAGGTAAATCATACAAACCATTGTACCCAAGCACCGCACAGTTTCAGCCTCTGGAGGCTGGGATAGCTCATAGGGTTTAGGAAGGATAGGAAGATAACGGGTTCGAATCCTGTTGGGTCAAACTTTGCTCAGACATTTTCTTTAGTGGGCCTGTATGGTCCTGCAGTTTTGGTGGGCAAAAGACACACACCCCATCCAGGTTCATGCTGTTCTGTGCTGTTCAGGACTGATTGTTCTGTGCCGGTATAATTAAGGGAGAGCAAGGGACAGCGAAATGCAGACTCGGTGCAAAACTGTGCATTACTCACGGCTTGCTGAGAAATTGTGTGGCCGGTTGTCAGTTAAAAACAGATGAAACAAATCAGGGAGGGGAAGAAGACAAAATGATTCAGCCAGTGTTCTGAGTATGCCACAGACAGCTTCTACTGCGATAAAATGGTCTGGGTCTTAAAAAAAAGAACAAACAAAAAATTCCCCTCGGCATCGCTTGCGTCTGTGGAAATTGGCAATTCATTTTATTCCCTGCAGCTGAAAAACGAACCCAATGGGAAAGGGCCGATGGAGTTACGTTGTCGGAGGTGGCCATTTTCACATTTTATTGGCTCCAGTGAAGATGGCGCCGAGAGAAGTTCCTGGCATAGAAGGTCCCACGTGACCTCACAAGCAGCCAATCAATCGTCACCACGAGATGTACATATCTGCGCCTCCCACGGAAGGACGAGGCATTGAAAAGGTCGTGAAACGTTCGCTTGAGAAGCATTTGATATGGCGTCATCAGACATGTAAAGACACAGTGTTCGAAATTGGACGCTTTTAATTAAGTTGAGGATTTATTTCGCGCGCGCGCGCGCATACACACACACACACACACACACACACACACACACACACACACACACACACACACACACACACACACACACACACACAAAATATGCCTGGAGGTTGCTGGAGAGAGGTTGCTAATTTGAAAGGACACTGATTAACAGCGGTTGTGTTGCTCAAGCGCATCAAATGTTTGTTCCAATTATCTTTCTACAGTATCATTGTCAAACACCTCGACTCTTGAATTCCCACACCAAGAAATCTTTTGCTCTGCCCAACAGAATCTGGCTGCACAAGCCATGGCCAGACCGACACCGCTTCCGCCAACCCTTTTCAGTTCAAAAGGCCTTTCTACAATTCCCCGTATCGATCCATCCAAATTAGCAGGCCTTGCTTTTCAAACAGGAAACTTGCAATAAAGGCTGGGTCGAAATTCTGGAACTGAGAACTGACACACTTCAGCGGGAGATTTTTTATTAATGAGCGCAGTCTATTTCGCTCAGCCAGTGTGGTGCGGGTTGAGAGATACTGTATTAGGGTTGCTTATGAGTAACGATTGAGTTCTTTTGGTCGTTTGATTGACAAATTCTGCGGGGAACATATTGCCAAGGGGTGATAAGAACTGAAGGGTGCTAGAGAGAGAGGTAGAGAGAGAGAGAGAGACACAGAGAGAGCAATGATGCGCTTAATTAAGACTTTAACTGATAATATAATAAGACTTGTTACATTGTGATCATACTAGACCACACACACACACACACACACACACACACACACACACACACACACACACACACACACACACACACACATACACACACACACACCCCACAGAGAATTCCTTTTTTAAAACACTATAGCCATGATTGTGTGTGTTGCACAAGACACCTTGCCTCTCAGCGTTTATCTGCTGGAGAGAGAGAGAGAGAGAGAGAGAGAGAGAGAGAGAGAGAGAGAGAGAGAGAGAGAATCTTGCGTGCACACGCACGAAACAGAGGGGAAACGAAAGTAAAGACTCTCGTTTACCAAACTTAGCAAACAGAGGTTTTCTTACTGCTCTTACACACGCAACAGGTCATTCTGGAGCCACCGAGAAAGCATGCTCACTACTGCAGCGTCATCGTTAGTCCATTCAGTTTCAGCGACCCCCCCCCCACCCTAAAGAAACAACAACAACAACAAAACAACAACAACAAAACAACAACAACAACAACAAACCAACAACCAACAACAACAAACCCCAAAAAACCCAAATAAAACAAAACAAAACAACAACAAAAAACAACAACAAAAAAACAAACAAATCAAAACAAACAAACAAACAAATAAAAAGCCCAAACAACAGCAACAACAACAACAACAACCCACCAAATAACAAAAAAAGCTTCTTTGCTTTTTAGTATGGCGTATTAGCTGACGCAGCAAGTATCTTCTCTAGGCTCTAAGTGGAATAAGAATCCTTGTCTAACATATAGAGACAAGCAGCTTTTTTCCCAACTGTAGTCTAAAAGGGATCGTTCCGGGGTAGCACGCGAAAGTAACTCACCCGCTGGGATGACTCCGGGTCATTTTGCCGCGCTCCAGTAATGACTTGTGGCGCACACACGATTGTGATTTCAAATGGTCTGTGTTTGTGAATGTCTGACTTTCTTCCTCAGCCAGCTGGCGTCGACATTTTTCCAAAGGCGTAATTATGTGTGGGCATCTCGTATCGTATGTGCGTACGCGCCTCGGGTCATTTCTGCGTACGCAAAAATGGACAGGATTTCCCGTCGAGTAACAGTCAATTCTTTTGCAAGCCGTAGGCTGGAAAGCACGCAAACCCGTGAACACCGAAGAAAGACTGCAACGACGTGCGGCAGCATCAAGTCTGAAGATTTTGCACAAGGCAAATACATCTGTGAGGGTGAATTAATGATCTCGTGCACGCTTTCATGGGTTCATTTTTTATTTCTGTCTCATCGACATTAGCAGCTTCTTGAGACAGACAATCGTAAAACTCACTTTATGTGGCTTATGTCTCTTAGCCATATTTCGTAATAAGTTCTCCCGAACCATGAACGCCATAAAAGACCGAAATGTAGACAATTAATTCCGTCGGTGATATCATCTGATGTTTTGCTTGATCAATGAAACGTAGGATATTATCACAAGACAAGGGAGTGAACTGGAAAACGTTGCTTCCCGTGACACACTCTTCGGTCGAGAGAAATGATGATATGAAAAACACTTTCCCGGATCTGGGGCCTGATACATGAAAAGAGAAGTGACTTTTATGAGACTTAGCTTACAAAGTCGGGACTGTCTTCAGCGTGTGATACCGTGTAGTCCCTGATGTTGTGGCAAGCTCACCTTTTTTTTTTCTGCCACAACTCTTTGCCGGCTCCAGTGGTGTTCCTCCCTGGTAATGGGTGGAATCCACGGAGGGCTCAGAAGTTGGGGCAATTTTTATTTTGCATGATGATGGGGATGAGGATGATGGTAAGATGATGCTTGTGGCGGTCCTTGTGGTTTGGGACTGCGGGAAAGGGCCGCATTCCACGCTTTCTGTCATAAATATCCCGGCATTAACCGCTCTGGGTAGGAGCCGACCTAGCTAGGAAAAATCCCGCTTGCCTCGGCTGGGACTCGAACTTGGGTCTCCCGGTCCATAGTCCGAAGTGCTAACCACTACACTACGGGGGCCGGTCTAAGCTTACAGTGTTACCGATTACGCACAGGTGTGCGTACTTGTATGCACAAAACTCTTAAACTGACACACAAATTTGAGAACAGCGCGTCACACAACACGTTTATCGTCTCGTCGTGACAAACAGTATCTTTCCAACACTCTCCCGGAACCTCGGTGAACAAAAAGCGATCTGCAACAACCAGCTGACACTTGCAGCGTCGTATTTCCGCTAAGCCAATGCACATCACAGACTGAATCTGATTGGCACAAGCACTATGGGGCACTTTTTGTCCAGTCATAATGCTCTGTTTGTTAAGCGTGCGAGTTCTTCGCCTTGCCGATTCGCAATGGCTGACACGCTACAATTCACATACATCTCTCCTACTTGAATACTTAGGTAAAGAACAACAAATGGTTTTGACATTCAGGCGTTTTATACCAAAATTTTCAAAAGGACCCTCAAAAATACGGAGAGAGGGCCCGAAGGACCCTTGTATTTTCGAATCACAGGGAACAAGGGCTTAGTCAAGCTAGTCTCGGTCGTAGTCTCTCTCCATGCGTTTGACCTCTGCTCATTACTGACTCCGTTTTTAGACAGGCCAACATCTCGGGTATTATAGGAACTTTTATGTGTAAGCTTGCCGCTGGCGGACCAGTTCTTACGTTTCTGTCAATGGTCGTGTTGTCTGCCGTATACCTTTGAGGAAGGGAGGACATAAGACTATTTTATCGTGTCGGCGTCTTGGCAGGCTGTAAATTTTCGATTAGGTTACGCTACGCAGGGTTGTCAGACTGCCATTACTGATACTATGAGAGCGGATGTACTGCTGAAGCTCCTGCTGATGTTGCCGCTAACAAGGGCATAAATGATGATCATAACTCGTTGATCGAAACGCAGCATTAACTCATTCTGTCCGAGCTTGGATAAAGTCGTAACAAGATTTCAGTCCCCACTGCCACGCTACGAGTATAGTCGGAACAGCCTTCCAGTGGTGTGCGAAATCTTCATTCTGCTTCACCGTTAATAATACTAATACTAATAATGAGTATTGTATTAGCGCTTTACCCAATTTCATGAATCGGCTCAAAGCGCCGCGAACTGAACCCAACACGCACGCTCACGTGAATCACGCACATTCTCTCACACACTGGACATAAACACATTACAATCACGTGGTGCGAAGGGATAGGTCAGCTATTTAAATTTCGGAATTTAGAATTGCATTTATTTTTCAAATTTGGTGGGCTGAACATTTCCAAAGCAGAGGGGGAGGAAGCCGGAGTACCCGGAGAGAACCCCCGACGGTCGGCCCGAATGATCGGTGCCACATACGAGAAGGAAAAATTCTTTGCCCCGAGTGGGACTCGAACCCTTGACCTCTCACATTGGTGGCAAGTCTCTTAACCACTAAACCACCGACCGCCGTTGCTAGCCCCTGACAGGTTTTCTTGGGGTGATCTCCCTTAGAAACGGTTTTTTTTCACCGCTAGTTTTCTTGGGGTGATCTCCCGTAGGAACGGTTTCTCTTTTCGCTAGTTTTCTTGGGGTGATCTCCCTTAGGAACGGTTTCTCTTTTCACTAGTTTTCTTGGGGTGATCTCCTGTAGAAACGGTTTCTCTTTTCGCTAGTTTTCTTGGGGGGAGGGGGGGGGGGTCCTCCCTTAGAAAAGGTTTCTCTTTTCGCTAGTTTTCTTTGGGGGTGATCTCCCTTACCTTTGTCACGTTGCCCCGCATCCACTGACTGTGAACTGGATCTGTTCGTGTAACTTGTCCATTACAGTCAAGGATACTAAAATGTGGCCGACCTGGCAGTCTGACTGGATTGAATAAGTGTGCAGCTGGACTGTACAGTTAAGGTAGCTATCCGCATCCCCCATAACCTGCCCCCTAGGGCCGTCTGCAATCACCTCGTCAGTTGTGGCGTGGACGAATAAACCCCAGCTGACTAACTGACCAAAGGTGGGTGGGTGGGTGTTTGGGGGTTTAACGTCCTTTTCCACCACATACGGGTGATATCAAAGACGCGGCAACGATGAAAAAGCCACCACAAATATTTGGCCCCAGCCGGGATCGAACTCACGACCCGAGCATTAGAAGTCCAACGCTCTACCATTCGACCACCCCGGCTCCCCTCTTCATATGGGATTTAAACAGGGGCAGTGAGGGATTGAAGGAGGAATTTGACTGGCAAAGAGTTCCAGTCTGGACTAAGAAGCTGAACGAGCGCTCTTCGGCAGTTTACATGTTACGCTTCGGAATTTTAAGAAAGTTCTCCGCTAGCGATAACAATACATAACTACTACCTATCAGTATCGCAATTTCTCTCCGATAGCGATAAGAATACATAATTACTGCCTATCAGTATCGCAATTTCTCATTAAGTTTGAATTTCCTGTAGTTGACTGAACGAAGATTTAGGCCTAAGGGACGACCGATTTGAACCGTCAAAACACTGCAATGTCAACAACAAATACGCTTTGCAAACAGCCCCGTGTCGGGGCGAAAGAACATGAAGAGAGCAGCGCCGAGACAGCGGTTCTATGCGTGGTCAGATTACCACTTCTGATCGATGAGCTGTCGGTCGATGTGTTCGTGCCTTCGCCCACTCATTGATTGGATTTCACCTCCTTGTCTCGCTGGCCGCCATGCTATTTTGTTTCGCAGTTCATAAAGGGTCCATGGCCCGCATGTAAAAGTCGGGGTTAGGGAGTTTAGCCCCGGGGCAGAGTCTAACCTCGAACTAAACTAACGCTAGGGTTAAATTTTCTGTTGTTTTTTTTGTTTTGTTTTTGTTTTACATCAGGAAGCGGGTCCATTCCAGCAAGGTGCCTATGCCGTTATAGAAAGATTTTTGTCTTTCTTTCTTCGCTTCCTTTTTTTATTTATTTAATTTTGTTTTGGGGTTTCTGTTGTCCTAGTCTGGGTTAGGCCCGTAGCCGTGGGTTAAATTAAACTCGAGTTTTACATGCGGGCCCAGTTCTTCACCTCTTTCTAGCACGGGTTCTAGTCAAAATGGGCTGCGTGTTTCAGGTGTTACCTCGTTTCAAAAGCTTCGACATTCATCGACTGGTCTCACGGAAAGCCGTATGTTTGAAATGTGAGTCTGCGCACGTCTTCGCATTGCAACAAGACGTTGGCCAAAGTCATTGCCTGCTTGATAAACGGCCCCCTTTTCTCAGTTTCACGTTGGGGTAAGTGGTGATCTGATAGGAAGCGCGTCGGACTTAACCTCTGCGTTACTGATCGGCCGTCACGAAGTGTTGGCTCGAACTCAGGGCCCGTATGTAATAGTCTAACCTCGAACTAAACTAGCTCTAGGGTTAAATTTTCTGTTTTTTTTTTTTTTTGTTTTAAATCAAGAAGCAGGCGCGCCCATTCCAGTAAGGTGCCTATGCCGTTATAGAAAGATTTTTGTCTTCCCGTCTTCGCTTCCTTTTTTTTTATTTATTTAATTTTGCTTTTGGGTTTCTTTTGTCCTAGTCTGGGTTAGACCCGTAGCCGTGGGTTAAATTCACCTCGACTTTTACATACGGGCCCAGTCTAGTTGACAAACGGCCCCCTGTCTCAGTTTCATACCGACAGATCGAAGTCCTTCGGAAACACTCGGTGCTGCTCGAATCTTAAATTGGAAACGGTCGGTGCTACTGTGTGGAAACACTCTAAGCTGGAGGTGCTCTTTTTGAAGCGGACTAGCACCAGAAACACTGACGTCCATATTGAGTACACCATAGTTGTGTTCCGTGCTACCACCTGCACACCGGCTTATGATGATGACGCAGGCCCTTATTTCTTGTCGGAAAGATTACTGTCACTAGGTGCAGTGTGCTGCTCTTGCGCAAGTTTACTTCGCAATTCAGTTGGGGAGCCGGGGTGGCCGAATGGTAGAGCGTTGGACTTCTAATGCTCGGGTCGTGAGTTCGTATCCCGGCTTGGGCCAAATATTTGTGCTGGCTTTTTCATCGTTGCCGCGTCTTTGATATCACCCGTATGTGGTGGAAAAGGACGTTAAACTCTCAAACATCCACCCACCCTCACAATTCAGTTTGTCTTGTTTCACGTTTCCTCCCACTGCACCTTCCGTACTAGGGAGACTTGTTGTGTACTCGGCTAGATCGCCGGACTCCAGAGATCGGAAGGTCTTGGGTTCGAGTCCCGACTGACAGAGCCAAAACGTGTTTCTGTCTTTAAATCACATCGCCGTGGTCACAAGGTGTTAAACCTGAAAACACACACACACACACACACACACACACACACACACACACACACACACACACACACACACGCACGCACGCACGCACGCACCCACACGACGACGACTAAAGTTAACACATACCGAACCGCGCACGGGAATTGCCCGTTCTTCCGGTTCTACTTCTTCCCAAAAGTGTTCTCTTTGCATGTGTCTTGAGTTTTGCTTGTGTGGCAGTGTGAAATGTCATTCTCAAGTTTTCAGCCTTCAGTACCTTGCTTGGACCGGGGAAAAGGTCCCTGCGTAGCTTATCCCGAACTGGTTGAGTTAATTGTAGATTACAGACTAAGGAGTAAGGTGAGTTAATCAGGTCTCAGCCATGTTCTTCACCATGTTGCCTCTTTATCGTCCTTTCTTCTTGCGAGTTGCTCTGAGAAATGCCCTGTGCTTTGCAATCTACTATCCTCTTTCTGCCTTCTCGGCATTTTCAGCTCAGTTTTTATAGAGATTTGCAATATCCAATTAGTCAGACGTCTCAGTCCCCCTCCCCCTCCCTACCGCCAGCCAGAGCCCCCTTCCTCACCCCTCCGCCCACTCTTCCGTAATATACATCCCAAGCAATTCTTTCTTGTCTCCTGCTCCTCAATAAACTAATAACTTCACCGCCTTTTTGTTTTTCGTTTTATCACCGTTCCAGTTTTTGCACAGCCCCATTTGTCATCCTTTCATTACCTTCATTTAAAACCTACTGCCCGTTATGGGGCGTTTAGCCCTAAAAAAAAAAAAAAAAAAAAATTCACTCGACCATCCTCACTCTTCACAAAGCAACAACACAGTAGCAACAGCAGCAACATCGTCCACAACAAGGTCATCAACAACCTTCACAACCGCGTTTCGCGTTTTCTCCGTTCCAGTTTTTACCCAACTCCATATATCATCCTCTTATTACCTCCATGTAAAGATTGTTCTTAACACATTTCGTACCGCGCACGAGTATCCCACGTTTTTGTATATTAAAAAAAAACAAAAACTCTTTTTCGGTTTTGGCCCTGTATTGAAAAATCACGCAAGATTAATTGTCCCTTAACGGCTCTAAGTACAGCAAGCACGAGTATCATCAAGGTTCAACACTCCCATTAAGCCAAATTCATATACATGCGGACATGAATTAATTGTGATTTTTTTTAACGAGGCCACTGGTGCACCAGTCTCTCGCTCGGTAGGAACTGAGTTAACCAAACGATAACACAACAGCAGCAGCTAAACAACGTTCACAAGAACAAAACAAGCATCACCTGCAACGGAATTCAAAAACAGGAAACATCTAGACAACGGCAGAACAACAACAACAACAAAAACCAGCAGCAGCAACAACAGCAACAACAACATAAACAACAGCAGCAGCAGCAGCAACAACAACAACAGCAACAGCAGCAACAATAACAACAACAGCAATAACAACAACAGCAGCACCAGCAACAACAACCAAAAAACTCAAGCAACAGCAACAATAACAACAGCAGCAACAGCAACAACATCATCACGATCAAAGGAAACGCCACCAAAAGCCACCTGCTCCTCCGCCCCAGTCGTCCTCTCCCTCAGTTATTTTCAGCCCCATATTTGTCTGCGTTGCCTTGCAGACCTTGTCCTATCGGCCGCGAGGCCGCTTGAGCACCAATTAATTGTCCATGTCTCTCGCTTTTTCCGTCATTGTAACCGATAGACACCGGTCAGGAATGATGGATAGGCGCACGCAATCACAGCTGCTTTGAGAAAACGAAAAGCAAGCTGTGTGCAGCACGCACAGCTGAGCTGACAGCTTTCCACAGTTGTTGTTGTTGTTGTTGTTGTTGTTGGTGGTGGTGGTGGTGGTGTGTGTGTGTGTGTGTGTGTGTGTGTGTGTGTGTGTTGTGTGTGTGTTTGTGTGTGTGTGTGTGTGTGTGTGTGTGTGAAAGTGGGACAAATCTTGCCTCAAAATCAGATTTCTTTGTAGCGGCAGTATTTTCTGTTCTGGCATTTCGTCACTTCGATGGCACCCTTCCGCCATACCTTTCGGTTTGACTCGCCACCTATCAACCGTCGCGAACCATCCGCTCGTCGTGCGAGAAGCTTCTCAAAATCCCCAAGCGCAATTTAAGATCTTTTGGCGAACGCTCTTTCAGTTTTGTCGCGCCAACCTTTTCCAGTGCTCTGCCTGCAAATCTGAGAAATGCGCCCACACTGTCTGTTTTGAGGAGCAATCTTAAACAGTTCCTTTTTTGCAGCCTTCCACATTATGTGTTTGTAGTTAAATGTATGTGTGGAGGGATGTTGCGTGTGTTTCTGTGTGAGTGAGTGCGTGTTGACTGTAAGGCTCCCTGAGCTCCTGTGGGAGGGAGGGCGTCCCTTAAATACCCATTATTATTATTATTGAGTTCCTGTGCAACTTGGGAGCCGGAACAGTCGAATGGTAGAGCGATGGACTTTCAATGATCGGGTCGTGAGTTCGAATCCCGGCTGGGGCCAAATATTTGTGCCGGCTTTTTTCTCGTTGCCCCGTCTTTGATATCACCCATACGTGGTGAAAAGGGGCGTTAAACTCCCAAACGTCCGTTCGTCCTATGTAGCTAGTCAGTATCAACAGCGTATGTCTGTCCATCGTTGTTAAAATGTGCGTGAGCGTCGGTGAGTGATCGGCGCACTGGGTTTTATTGAAAGGAATGCGCCCTACATATACCATTTATTATTATTATTTACAAGGTAATGGTAGTGTTCTCCCTTCGACCTTATTTCCATCTCCTGCAGTTATGTGTACCGTCAGATGGTGAAGGGATCTGAGTGCTTCCCAAATTCCCTTCTGTGGCGGTCGGTGGTCAGGCTAGTGGTTAAGAGAGGTCAGGGGTTCGAGTCCCACTCGGGGCAAAGAATTTTTCCTTCTCGTATGTGGCACCGTTCATTCGGGCCCATCGTCGGGGGTTCTCTCCGGGTACTCCTCCCCCTCTGCTTTGGAAATGTTCAGCCCACAAAAACTGAAAAATAAATGCAATTCTAAATTCCGAAATTTTAAATAGCTGAGCCGACCCTTCGCACCACGTGATTGTAATGTGTTTATGTCCAGTGTGTGAGAGAATGCGTGTGATTCACGTGAACGTGCGTGTTGAGTTCAGTTCGCGGCGCTTTGAGACGATTTTATGAAATTGGGAAAAAGCGCCTATACAATGCTCATCAGTATTATTATTATTCTGCCAAACGACGATAGAACTGATTTCATTGAAATTTGGAAATAAACCGTTTCGGATGTAGACGGGCGAATGAAAAATATTTAATGCAGAAACTGGTACTGGACAGAGTGATACGTGTACGTAAACAACGACAACAACAGCAGCAGCAGCAACAACAACAACAACAACACGGTTAGCCTGAAGGTTTAAGACGAGTCCCTGTTACAGTCACAAGTCTGCTACCACAAGAGTACTCAGTTCAGTCAACGGTTGACGCATTTGTGCTAGACTGACGACTCCCAGCTGACTGAAGACAAACCCGTATTTATGGGTTCCGGTCGTGAATTCCAGGACATTAGCACAGCGGTTGGGCAGATCGATATGATAAGTATCTGCTGACGAGAAAAGGCCCTGGTTGCCCCTTGGCAAATTCCGTCCGGTTTTCTGCAACTCCATCTTTTTGATAGACCGGCCGGTTCCGACCGGAAGTTGCATCCTCGACGCCTTATTCAGGTTCTGCCTCTTCACCCCCCCTCCCCCCCCCTTTCTCTCTCTCTCTCTCTCTCTCTCTCAAGCTCTCACTCTCTCTTTGTACCGCGGTTTACACGCAATGCTCTCACCGCAAAGCAGCCATCTCTCTCCCTCTGTCTCTGTGTCTGTCTCTCTCTCTAAAAAATGCGATTTTTGAACGGGTTTTTAAGAGCTAACCCCGCCCTTTCAGCCCCCACCCCCCCCACACGCCTCATCCCCAAAGACACTGAAGAATGGCCTGGTCGGTCTGTTTCCTTTCCTCTGCACGACATCTGTCCGGATGATCCTGTTTGGCCTAGGAACGGGAACCGTCGTGAGTCTTCGCTGTACCAGGCAGGTGCATTTGAATCCGGAGGGCTTCTTTTATTTCCTTCGGGAAACTGTTTGGTTTTCAGACGGCTGTTCCGTCTTCGACCAGTCACAATAGACAGGTCACTGTGGCACGGGAACAGTGACAGGTCTTGTTTGTTTGTTCTTTTTTTCTGACGAGGAAACGGAAAGACTGAGCAAAGATGGTAAGTATGCAATGCGTGACTGCTTTCACACTATGTTTAGGCTGTTGGTTGCAATGACAGGGAACAGATCTGCATGCAGAATATTCACGACTATATCGCTGAGCGTGCTTCAGCGTTGATTTTGATTCTTTAGGAAAACAACAGCAACAACAACAACAGCATCAAACCGCGTTTCAGTCGCCAAGGTACCATGTTGTTACCGGCACCCAACAAGATCCTTGAACCGATCGTGAAGGATTTTCCCCCCACAAAGCCTTCTTCGAGCGGCTTTGTCAGCAACAGCTGCTGGCAACCGTAGAGAACGCACAACAGTAGTTATCCGCGAGTCCCAAGTTACCCTGTAGAGTACAACGGCGGTCATGGAAACGCCACAAACGGTGGTTCTTTCCGTTACTCCAGGAAACGTAAATCCTGCATCCCTTGTAATTGCTCCGTCTGGATTGTCCGTTACGATAGCTGATCCATCGCGGGGACGTGAGATGATGAATGGATGTCAGGGTGTACATGAATACGAAACAGCAGGCCCAGATGACATCATGACTGTGGTACCACCCACCAAGGCGGGCGGATCTAGCGGGTCTAGGTAAATCCCTGCGAGATATGAATGACTACTTCTGACGGCTGGATCAGATAACTTGTGACCCGCCAGCCGATGGTGAAGAACTTTTCGCTGGCACCTTCCAGTAACTCAGTGTGCGTGTACCTCTTTGTGGCACCTTCCAGTCACTCAGTGTGCGTGTCTTTCTGTATGGCAACTTCCAATAACTCAGTGTGCGTCTTTTTCTGTATGGTAACCTCCAGTAACTCAGTGTGCGTGTCTTTCTGTATGGCAACCTCCAGTAACTCAGTGTGCGTGTAACTCTTTGTGGCATCCCCCAGTAACTCAGTGTGTGTGGCAACCTCCAGTAAATCAGTGTGCGTGTCTCTCTGTATGGCATCCCCAGTAGCTGAGTGTGTGTGTGTGGCAACCTCCACTAACTCAGTGTGCGTGTCTCTCTGTATGGCATCCTCCAGTAACTCAGTGTGCGTGTCTCAGTCAGTATGCGTGTAACTCTATGTGGCAGCCTACATTTACTCAGCCTCGAGTGTGTGTGTGTGTGTGTGTGTGTGTGTGTGTGTGTGTGTGTGTGTGTGTGTGTGTGTGTTCTGACAGTAATGACACTCCACTCGAGTTCCCCCCTCTTTCAGACAGTAAAGTGACTGATTAATCAAGTGATTGATTGTTCGATTGATTGACTGATTAACTGTGTCGATCTTCACCCGGCTCTGTTTGTCTGGTGCTTCGTAGTCTGTGGTACTGGTTTTAATTAGGTTAAAGGGAAAGACGCACCTGCTGATACCATAGGAAGCTGGACGCACGAGAAGTAAATCCTTCACCAAACCAATCTACTGGTAGATGCGATAGTGTTTAAACTTCCGGGATGTTTTTTTGATCTGTAAAACTCACTGCAGCTGCAATGTTGACACACGTATTATATGGCAGAGCAGCACGTGCTTGGAATGTCACATTTACATGACCTTCTCTTCCCGAAAATATTTCATGTCGGATCAACAGGTTACCGGTGTAATAGTTAGTCTCAATCTCCGCCAAAGAATAATCCAGTTCAAAGGAGCCAGTGTTTTCTTGACGATGGTCGAAGAATGACGTGATATTAGAAGGGGATTTGGTCTAGTGCTTAAGGTATCCTGAACCGCCGAGTTCGAATCCATGGTGGACAGGAATCTGGATGGAGTTTTGCTTTCCAAATCGAGTCAAAATCACGTGCAGACTTGTTTACGGGGTCTGTCCCGCCCTCGTGTACACACACATGCACGAATATCAAGTGTGCACGCTAAAGATCTCACGTCCATCTTTCAAAGAGGAGTGGGCTGTGCGCCGAGGAGAAGTCTACCATACCATACCATACCATACCATACCATACCATATTTTTTTCGCAGACTTATTGCGCCGGGGAAGGGGGAGGGGGGGGGGGTCTGCAGTGACGTCTCTCACAAGACGAAAACGAAGACATGAGCCCGGGCCCGGGGATCTGAGCCAAATGTCATTCGCGATCGCCGCACGCAAACAAGCATTAACCGGCCAAAGCCCCCGAAATAGCTTTAGTGCATTAGATAGAGCTTTGCTTGGATTGTTTTACCGACACCCGAATAATGTCAACATGCAGAGACCACTCCATCAGCCACAGCATGTGCATCTCTTCCACCTGTCGATGGCCCGTTTGAAGCTTTCAAAAGGGGGGGGGGGGGGGGGGTCTTATCAGCTTTTCTCTATCTCTGTTTTGCTGGCTAGGTTAAGCTCGAATTTGGAGGCGTGTTGAAAGTCACACTGGGAGCTATTTCTGTTGCCGACTTTCTTGTCCTGAGGCGCCGAGAACTGTTTGTTCACGGTGCAGTGTTACGTAGTGGTCGATTTGACGAATCAATCTGGACTGCACTTGTAGACGCTTATAGGCAGTCTGGTCATAGCTGTGACACTGCTCTCTCTCTCTCTGTGTTGAATTTTGAATGTTTGATGGTGATTTTTTTACTTTAAACGGCAAGTTTGAAAATTGATCGGAAGACCAAAATATTCTACCGTTTTTGAATAAACGTCAGTTTCAATTTCAGTGTTGATTTCAGTGCCGATTTCACTCTCTCTCTCCCCTTCTCTCTCTCTCTCTCTCTCTCCCCCCCCCCCCCCCCCCCAGCTGGGGCCAAATATTTGCACTGGCCTTTTTCTCGTTGCCCCGTCTTTGATATCACCCTTACGTGGTGGAAAAGGACGTTACACTCCCAAATACCCACTCCCCACCCTCTCTCTCAGGGTGGGTGCGTTCTATGTTGCCAAACACTTTGGGCAATCCTGATTCGCCCATCCGCCTTTTTATTTTTTTATTTTTTTCAAATCTTAGCGTGCACATGAATTGTTGTCATAACGTTTGTTTTCTCTTCAAAATTTCCAGTTTACTTGAAGAGGTTGAAAAGCGACGGCTGTAAGCAAGTGTCCTGTGAATCAGTTGTATACACTAACCAACCTTTTCTAACCACCATTTTTAAGTAATTGAAATCGGTCAGGTGGAGAAGGGATGGGACATACATCAATTCTATCGCACACATCACATGACAGGAAATCACAGCCTGGGTCGTTTTCCGGGTTATGGAGGAGTTTCCTGCTAATCTGTTTCTGCAATGTAGCAGCGAGGACCGTCTTCATCGGTCACACAGGACTGAACTAAAAACCGCCGTCATCCTCTTCAGCATGCAGTGGAAGCATAATACACCGTATAAACTGGCCTAGCCCAGACTATACCCCGAGGGTATAAAGTAGCCAGAGGTATACTCCGGCCTGTTACACCGGCTTCCGAAAGAGGGGGATGGGGGTGGGGGGGGGGGGGTGAGATAAAGAAAAATAAAGAAGAAAATAAATAAAGCTATAGAAGCTATGCATTGATGGCCCGGAAGCCCAAGTCGGAGGACAAATCCACCTTTAATGAGAGGAGTGCGCGACTCGTCAGAGCGAAAACCAGAAATCGAAGCCACGGACCTGAGTAGCGTCAGTAACAACAGTTGGCATTTACATTTCGCCTCTGGCCAACACTACGGACCGACCCCCCCCCCCCCCAGACAGATGTCGCACGTGCTGCCAGCTTCAGTGTCGCTCCAGGGGCGGATACGTTTACAAGGGTGGGGGTGGGTGTTTGGGGGCTTAACGTCCTTTTCCACCACATGGGGTGATATCAAAGACGGGGCAACGATGAAAAAGCCAGCACAAATATTTGGTCCCAGCCGGGATCGAATCTCACGACCCGAGCATTAGAAGTCCAACGCTCTACCATTCGACCACCCCGGCTCCCCGGATACGTTGAGAAAGCTGCGGGTACTGGACAGCTATGAGTGCTGACCGGCGTCCGTTGTCCTTTTTCTTGTGTGTCTGTTTTGTGCGATGGGTGGTGAAAATAGACAATGTTTTAGGGAAAGAGTTTTTTCGTGGACAGAAGCAAAAAATGCTGACTCTCTCTCCCTGCCCTCACCTCCCGTCACACATACACACATACGCACGCACGCACGCATGCACGCACGCACACACACACACACACACACACACACACACACGCACGCACACACACACACACACACACACACACACACACACACACACACACACACACACACACACACACACACACACACACACACACACACACACGTACACCACTAACCCCCCCTCCCTCCTCACCACCACTCCCACGCATGACATCACCGTCACCCACCCCATCCCCAAAAGAACTTCATACCAAATAATTATAGTGTTTCACAGCTCTCTGTGTGTGCGCGTATTTGCGTGCGCGCGTGCGTGTGTGTGTGTGTGTGTGTGTGTGTGTGTGTGTGTGTGTGTGTGTGTGTGTGTGTGTGTGTGTGTGTGTGTGTGTGTGTGCGTGCGTGCGTGCGTGCGCGCGCGCGCTAACAACATAGAACTGCATGCGTACAGTCTCCAGACAGTGATAACACCCGCACAATCAGTCTGCTATAATCTTGCTCGGGTTTAATTGAGAGTGGATGGCGAAGATGGAAATTGATAGAAAATGGATAAAATGGAAATAAAATGACGTATTGCTTTAACCCGTACCCCCTTCACTCCAGCGGACCTGGGGTGGCCGGGTGGTAGAGCGTTGGACTTCCAATGCTGTGGTCGTGAGTTCGAATTCCCGGCTGGGGCCAAATATTTGTGCTGGCCTTTTCATCGTTGCCCTGTCTTTGATATCACTCGTATGTGGTGAAAAAGGACGTTAAACCCCCAAACACCCCCTTACCCCCCCCCCTCCTTTCACTCCCTTCCCCATCACCACCAGCACTCCCTCCCCCCACCCCCCCCCCCCAAAAAAAAAGAAAAAAAAGAAAGAAAGAAAAACAACATCCAAAAACAAAACAAAAACAAACAAACAAACAAAAACACAAACAAACCAACCAAAAACAAAACAACAACAATAACAACAAACAAATAAACAACAAAAACAAACACCGACCCCCCCCCCCCCCGAAGAAAAACCCAACCCAAAACAAACAACAACAACAACAACAAAAACCCAACCAAAAACACCCATCAAACTTAAAAAAAGAAGATTTGTTTAGATGCACGGTAGAAAATCCTTCCAAACATGAATATATTTTTAATCTCTAGGGAAGAGTGTAGCTGCTTCCAAGAAGATCGATCGATTAGTGATGACTGATGCAGAGCAGCCGTTATTAAATGGCCATTTCGTGCCATATGAGATCGAGGACCCGAAATATATCCTTTTAATGCCTTTGTGTTTATAGTGCTGCTTAGTGCACATAAATTTTTTTTTGTGTGCAGTGACGTAAGGAGTGATCTACCTCGTGTGGATCTTTCATATTTCTTTCACCAGATCACTCGCTAGCAAACGAAAATCACAGAGGAGACAGAAATAACAACAATTTACTGAAACGATTTTCATGATGGCTCTTATTGCAGCAAACACGACTATAATCAAAGTGCAACCCCCCCCCCCCCCCTACTAAGCCAAATTTAAATCCATGCAGACACTGTCTCCTGTCCTTCATACCTTTCCTCTCTGCTGCAGCTGTACACACCCTCCGCTGACACCCGCATCCTACGCATTCCACAGGTTAAATCGAAAGCACTAGGTCATCGAGCATTGCTCTACCACGGTCCAGTCATTTGGAACAGCCTGCCTGCCCATGTTCGCCATGCAGAGTCAACGGACTCTTTTAAAATCGCTTCGAAACCTCATTTCTTCCGGCTGTATTATACAGACTAACTACTCTACCATCACTGTCACCATCATTGTCATTTTACGATGTCGTGTTAGGATGTATCATAGCTGTGTGTATGTAACGTGTATGTAACGTGTATTTCATGTGTATGTAATGTAACAAGTATTTCATGTGTATCTCATGTGTATGTATTCCCACTCTACTATTGTGAGGAGCCTAGAGCTCTAGCAGGAGGTTGGGCGCCAGACCAATCCTCATTATTATTATTATTATTGCATAAATTAATTTTTTGTTGTTGTGAGTCCACCGGTGTACAACCCCAAACTTACCTGCTAGGAATGACTTAATGGCACCACTCTTATTGGTACCATGCTTATTACACTTGAAAAAACTCGACATGATCATCTACATGAAGACCCCCCCCCCCCAATCCTACCAAGTGCGTGTTTAACTACCCATAATGAAGCCTAGAAGCAGATCAGCCCACGCGAAAGGGACTGAAGTTAGAATCGGAAGACAAGCGACTATAAGTACTGTGAAAAGGGACGATAGAAGCTGCTTATTCCGGACTCCGCCTCTAGGAAACAGACTGTCTTTGTCCACGCCTCGCTGCCTTGGTCTCTCTTTTCTTCCACCTCGTTGCTCTCTCGTGAATCTGGAACCCTGGTCCAGGAAATCAGCCCGAATCTTTCCTCTAATGCCTGTTCTTTTTCCCTACCTAATTTTATGGATCTTTATTCGTACCAGCTATTGACAGACGGACTTGACTTAATGGATTGAAGAGGAGATCTTTGTGACTGTGTATGCCTAACAATTGCAGTTCCAGAATTCCGAAACTTAAATTGCTGAGCTGGCCCTTCGCAACACGTGATTGTTATGTATTCATGTCCAGTATGTGAGAGAATGCGTGTGATTCACGTGAGCGTTCGTGTTGGGTTTAGCTCGCGGTGCTTTGACCCAAATATTATGGATAACGCGCCTATATTAATGCGATTATTATTATGATTATCATTATAGATACCATCCGAAGTGGAATGGCTTAGTGGATGGCTAGATGAACGAATGAAGAATCCACAGGACGAAAATAATGGACAACCATCAGTATCGTTCACTCTCCCCCGGTCTCCCCCTCTCGTATTGTTTTAACCCGTACCTTGCAATGTCTGCCTCATATTTCGGCACTAGTCATTTGTTACTGTAATTGCCATGCCTGACGCAAACGTGCGACGGGGAGTTTCCGTGGCCACAACCGGCTTGGAAGTGAAGTATTCTGCGCTTTAATAATTATAAAAATAATAATGAGGATTTGTCTGGCACCCAACCTCCTGCTGGAGCTCTGGGCGCCTCCCAGTAATGGAGTGGCAATACATACACGTGAGATACACGTGAAATATATGTCACATTACATACACACAGAAATACACGTCACATATATACGTTGCATACACACAGCTTTGATGCGTCCTAACACGACATCGTAAAATGATGGTGACAGTGATGGTAGAGAAGTCTGTATCATGCTTTGACGTCATGTTGGCGTTCCTGTTGTGTTTGGAATGAGGGGGTGGGTGGGTGTTTGGGGGTTTAATGTCCTTTTCCACCACATAGGGTGATATCAAAGACGGGGCAACGATGAAAAAGCCAGCACAAATATTTGGCCCCAGCCGGGATCGAACTCATGACGCGAGCATTAGAAGTCCAACACTCTACCATTCGACCACCCCGGCTCCCCTTGGAATGAGGGGTTGCTGGTCAGTGGTCAGTTCTGCCGTCACTAGTGCCCATCATCAAGTCCGTGATATTAATATTTTAGGGCTTTTCCCGGATGACGGTAGAATTGAATAACACATTCCGTACCGCGCACGAGTATCTCACGTTCTTGGTTCTTTTTCGGTGTGGCCCTGTACACGATAGTCAGGCTGATGAGAAACATCCCTTCCCTCCTACAGCTTTAAGCAGAACTCAAAACACATCTTTTCAAACTAGCTTTTAATCTTTAAGTTTAAACTCCACCGCCTGTATTGATGTGTATAAATGTGTGCGTGTGAATGTTGTGTGTGTGCCTGAGCAAAACGCGCATTGAGTGCTGTTCGAAGCAGAACTCCGCGCTCTACAAGTGTAATAATTTATTATTATTAACGCTTCCTTGACGGCTCTAATTGCAGCAAACACGACTGTAATCAAAGTGCGACACTCCCACTAAGCCAAATTTAAATCCACGATAATGATTTAAAAAAAAAATCTGCACCCCATGTGCACCCTAATGTGCACCCCATTAGTGCACAACCCTTAAAAAAAAAGACACACGCCAGGAACAACTTGTCCTTAAGGGCCAAAAGCCATAGGACGTAAAGCAAGCTAATGATGATGATGAACAACCCTAAACTTACTTGGTAGGAATTGAGTTCAAGTACTTCTCAGTCTGTTTTCACAAGTCCAGAAAAAGGAGAGCAGACATCCGGAACACCAGCATTCCGTCTCTGGCTATGGCGTCCACTTGAGAAACCAATCTGTTACTCGTGGAAACCCCAAGAGCAAATAACGAAAGAGGAACAAGCCGATCGCAGAAGCTCGGATAAAACAAACATCCGGGTACAAGGAGGGTAACGCGGATGCTGGTTGTCCAAACAGTAACACCAGGATTCGGCAGGATATTGCAAGTTTTGCCTGCTGGCTTCGAGTTTGATGAGTGTTTGTTATATGGAATGAGTTTACATTTGTGTTGGCTACAGAAGTAGGGGGTTCATTTGTGTTCACTGGAACTCATGGTGTACTTACGCTTGCTGTCAACAGACTCGGACTAAGTGCGGTATTAGTACTTTAACACAACAACAACAACCAAAGACAAAACAAAAACAAAACACCCCAACCCGTAATTGATTATTTGAAGCAAAATTTGAATTTACAGGAACAGTCCATGATTGCGGGATTTACGCCTCTCTCTCTCTCTCTCTCTCTCTCTCACACACACACACACACACACACACACACACACACACCTCTCTCTCTCTCTTTCTCTCTCTCTCTCTCTCACACACACACACACACACACACACACACACACACACACACACACACACCACAAACAACTCTCCACCCTTGCACTGCTTCCTTACTCAGAAAAAAAAAAGAAAGGAAGAGGGGACAACCCCGTCAGATACTTCCGCTTCGGGAGACTGCCATTGTAAGGGACAAGATGCGGCAACATAGTCATCCTCTGTGGTGCTTAACTGACAGCCTCTGCTCGATTCTGACAACACTCATTTCCCGCAGTCGCCCCGCGGTGTCGTTACGCTCTCGCCGCTGCCTCGGGCCGTTCGAGATCTATGTGTCTGGACAGGCTCCGTGCACAGCCGCTTTTCCGGAAATAGCTGGTTGGGCTACGTACCATAGACGCAAATTTGGAGGAAAGCGCTATATATTCCTCTTACACACAAGGTTGCAGATGACACCCTAGAAATGCATTAAAATTCACCCCCCCCCCAAAAAAAAAAAAAATAAATAAAATAAAAAAATCAGGCAGCCATAGACTCGTGTGTACAGTAAATTTAAACGAATTCCAATATTCCGTTTTTTGGCAGTGTTGGCAGCAGCATCATCCCACCGTCGTCTGCTGGCTCCTGTGCCAGCCGCGCATGAATACAAATAGTCCACAAGCCAGGCTCATTTTCCCCAAAATTTTACTATTACCTGGTATGAAACTTGTTTACTAAGCCAACAAAAAGCACCAGACTGCCATTTTTTTTATTACTCTGCACACAAATTTAAAAAGGGGCAAAGATTTTCTACTATATTTAGCGTAGTTTTACTACATGACCCGGAAGCTATGACTGATCTGTAACCTGTTGGTTGGTCGTATAAAAAGTTCAAAGGGCGCGGGTGTTGGGGGAAGATTTGCGAGCTGCACTTGGTAGACGCTAGTAACCATGCAATCAGCACGGGCCTCATATCAAATTACGGTTTGACTGGCAAACGGTCCGAAATGTCCGCGGCCTTTTAACTTTTTGTTCTGTTCCCCACCACGTAAATGTGGGTGAAATCAAAGACAGGGCAACGAGGGAAAACCAGCATAAATACACTCGAGGGTGGATGGGTGTTTGGGGGTTTAATGTCCTTTTCCACCACATAGGGTGATATCAAAGACGGGGCAACGATGAAAAAGCCAGCACAAATATTTGGCCCCAGCCGGGATACGAACTCACGACCCGAGTACTAGGTGTCCAACGCTCTACCATTCGGCCACCCCGGCTCCCTAAATACACTCGAGATACAACAACAACAACAACAACAACAACAACAAGTTATTGTGACAAAGTTTACGTTGTGCGTCCATACGTCAAATTCATTGGAATCGAATGATCACTGTGCAAATGGTTCTTTAAAAAGCACTTCGGATTTTATACGAACACGACGTCTTATTTCTTGCCCCGGAACACACACGACCTGGTTCCTGAAACCGGAAACGGCACGCTAGCCATATTTTGATCAAACGCAGATTCTTGCGGGGCAGTTTTTTATTTCCCGAAGTTTACAGCTATTACCTCGCCTACACATGAACGGCGTTGAAGTAATGCAAGGGGCAGGCAATCATTTATGAAGAGGGCGAGTTCAGTGTACTTTGTGCCATGCAATGTATGTGTGTGGACCATCGGGTGCCATAGAGAGCCCGTGTACGTGGTGTGTGTATGTGCGTACTTTAGCCTGAGATCTGAATGAGTGAGGTCAAATTACCCGGGCAGAATCTGGTTAACTATTTCCCTGTCGTACTCCATCATGCCATTTTCTGCATTCTGAACGCCTCTCCCTCTTCCATTATAAGTCCACAAATCTGGCACAGTCGGGGTTGATTGCTGCCAAAGTGAATTTGCGACAGCCAAAGAACGGGACGAAGAGTGGGGAGGATTTTTGGAGAATTGGTTGTCTAACTTCATCACGTTTCTTCCTCTTCGCTCGTGTGACGATGTCCGCGTGGAAAAACCCATGGCAGGCTAAAAATTGCCTCCGAACGAAATTTGTGCGCGTATTCATTGAAAAATTCAAAGGGCATATCAGAACTGGTTTTTTTTTGCGGTATTGATTCAGCGATTTCCTCCTCTTGTTGGCGAGGACCGAGTTTTTAAAATATAATGAATTTGGTCACTTTGTAGGAAGAAAAAGAACGTGGCTTGTTCAGTGGTTGTTTGCGCTTTACGTGCTTTTCTCTGATCATGAACTGTCGCTGTATATATACTGATGTTTCAACAGTTTCTTCATGCCTTACGAGAAAACAAAATAAAACAGAGCACAACATTACAGAGCAGTAGGCCTACAGATTAGAACGGATCAGAATATAAATACTACTACTACTACTACTACTACTACTACTACTACTACTACCACTACTAACTATAATATTAATATTTAGCGCTTACACTCAGCGAGCTCTAAGCGCTTACAAACGTAAGAAAAATAAGATAAACTAAAGAAAGTGGCATGAAAATAACGCTAGAGAGAACAATACAAGACACAGCAATTGTAGGGCACACACACACACACACGCACACACACACACACACACACACACACACACACACACACACACACACACACGCGACACAACACGACACGACACGACACGACACGGCACGTACGCACGCACGCACGTGTAGTTCTGTCAGTCCCTCATTACTGCTGCTGGGCTGAGAACAAGTGTGTTTTGACTGCAGTTTCAAAGGTGGTGACCGAATCAAATAACCGAATAAGTCATAACAAAATAGGACAAATCTATACAAAACAAATTTAAACAAAACAAAAAACTAAAAGAGTCGCCCCAAGCTTTCGCCTTGCACAAATTGTTGGTTCTAACCGCAATAACTCCATCCCTACATGCATTTATGAGATCAACGCACGCGATATTCTCGCATTTGCCGAAGATGGCATCAGAACAAACAAGGTCCATTGGATCGGTTTCTCTTTGCTGTGTCGTATGCATTATTGAGAGCAAATAATGGAGTTGTTTTCTCTCGATCATGCTTGATGTCCATTTCTCACAACTCTATATCTTGCGACCGTGTGTGTGCTATGTATTAATGCAGCGGCGTCGTAAACATGGACCAACAGTCCAGTAAACCATTTCATACCGCTTTATTTGATAGAGGATATCTCCTCCGCAAGTATAGAATTGGAACTGTACGTATGTTGATCAGAATGGAAAGGGCTGTCAGCATAATAATAATAATAATAATGAACTGTACGTATATAGCCCTAAATTCTCACAAAGTGACTCAATGCGCGTACTCCCAAACTCATACCAACAAATATGCACACACACACACACACACACACACACACACACACACACACACACACACACACACACACACACAACAGAGCAGCTGAATCAGGAGGAGGTAAGTGGGCCTAGTCGAAAGCCAGTCGGAACACGATGCGTTTTCAAGTCAGACTTGTTACGATCTATGACTATGTCCGACTGGTCTCGCAGGCCGGTAGGTAGTAGAGTGACGGGGCAGCAAAGCTAAACGCGCGCTCGCTGACTGTTTTGAGGTTTCGACGAGGAACTTTCAATAGTTTTTCAGAGGAAGAACGAAGATAAAGACCAGAATTTGAGGACTACGCTTTGGGAACAACTGACAAAACAAATTCACGATTGTTTGGCTACTGAGCCATTATTATTATTATTATTGCACACATAAACCAATACAAGGTCAGCGCTACTTATCTCGATCTGTTCATGAAGGGAAGATTAGGCATATTCAGTAGGGCTTCGTGAAGCAGGAACTCCGCTGAGCAGCGTAATCCATTATACATGTAAATTAGTCACGTTAGGGGTACCAATAGCTAATCGCAGCGCGTTAGCCGCTCGCGGCCTCTGCCGTGTGAGCCTAACTTACACGTAAATGGGTTACGCTGCTCAGCGAAGTCTTCCTTTACGAAGTCCTACTAAACACGCCTAATGGCAAGTAATATTGTCGGAAAGAAAATAAGGAATAACAGAAAGTCTCAAGTTCCTACCGACTCAGTACGGGGTTTTACACCAGTTGCCTCACTACATTTTTTTTTTGGGGGGGGGGGGGGGGGGATGGCTTAGTGGGAGCGTCACACTTTAACTCTACTTGTGTTTGCTGCAAGAAGAGCTGTTAAGGAACCGTACATTTTGCTTGTCTTTCGGTCTGTTTGCTTATCGACCTAAGCGTGTTTTGAGCCTTTTACTTTTCTGTACATTAACTGTCATAATACTCATTAATTTTGGGTTTTTTTTTTCAGATGGCGAGAAAAGGTGGCTGCCTTCCTACAAACGAACAAGGTCCAGTGGGCCATTATCGGCTTGGTTGTCTTGGACTGCCTGATCGTCATCCTGGAACTTCTTATCGATCTGGATGTCATTCACAGTGAGTAGAACGCTTTGGTATTGAACGAGTCAATAATAATGAGGATTTGTCCGGCGTCCAGCCTCCTGCTGGAGCTCTGGGAGCCCAGAAGCGTTACAAAACCGTTACATACACACAGTCATACATACAGTATCAATACATTCTTACAAACATCATGATCATGATGATGGTGATACACGTATGCAACTAGTAGTACTCACACGATACATTAATTACACACATGTACATACATACATACATACATACATGCATGCGTACGTGCAGTCTACCATACATAAAATTTTACGAAGACCGTGGACCAGTAAAACGTGGAATTACAGTAAGTGCTTCGAAAATTAGATGAAAAGGTGGAAAATAAGATTAATCTGCCAAATTTCCGAGATTTCTGAGATATATAATGTATATCTGCATGTATCACATCGTGCATGTCACATTGTCTTGCAGTTCCCGAAGACGCTCATCATCATCATCACCACAACACGTCCGCAAATGCCTCAGACTTCGAAGTCGCCTACAACAACCACACAATGTGTGAACACGGCTCTTCCCATCACAGCCGTCCCACCGCCGGAAATCACGACAAGAAAGAGGAAGGCGGAGAACACGAGGAAGAACATGGACCGAACAGGGAACTCACAGAACACGTGCTGCACATGGCCAGTCTCATCATTCTTACTATATTCTTCGTGGAGGTGGGTTCTTTTGCACTGTACGTCACAGGCATGTGTCATGTGTGTAGGCTTTAGTGATATTCCGGAGGTGGACTGACTTTATTTTATACCACTCTACCACTATTACAAGTCATGGTTAATCTGTAATTCACCACGTGTGTACCAATAAATATCACACGTGAATTATGGATGTAACTAAACAGGGCACATGCACTACCCCGCGTTTAAACACGCAGTTTTTCTCAATGTCGAAATCAACAAACGTCGTGTGGTGTAATTTTCCGTAATGGGGTCCACCTCCTTGTGACAACTCTCTATCAACTTCTGGAGATGGGTTGACTTTCCTGTAACTTTCTGCGGGTGGGTTGACTTTTCTATAACTTCTGGAGGTGGGTTGACTTTCCTATAACTTCTGGAGATGGGTTGACTTTCCTATAACTTCTGGAGATGGGTTGACTTTCCTATAACTTATGGATGTGGGTTGACTTTTCTATAACTTCTAGAGATGGGCTGACTTTTCTATAACTTCTGGAGGTGGGTTGACCATACCATAAACTGTTGGAGATGGGAGGACTTTCCTACAGCTTCTTGAGTTGTGTTGACTTTACTGTAAATTTCTGCAGATGGGTTGAGGGCTTCTTGAGGTGGGTTGACTATATTGTAACTTCTGAGATTTGGGGGTTGGGTTTTCTTCCCTGCAAACGTCTAGTGGCGGGTTGACTATTGCTGTAACCTTCTGTATGTAGGTTGACTGTTACTGTAAACGTAAGGAGGTGTGTTGTCTTTGCTGTAAAATTCTGGATTTGGTTTGACTTGCTATAACATCTGGAGTTGGGTTGACTTGCTATAACATCTGGAGATGGGTTGACTTTGCTATAACTTCTTGGGGTGAGTTGACATTAATTTTGCTAGAATTTCTGGGGGTGGGTTGCAGCACTGCAAACGTCTGGAGATGCGTTGACTTCACTGTAACCTTCTGGATGCTCTCTCTCTCTCTCTCTCGTTCATTTTGTGTGCGTGTGTGGTGCTCATTGTTTCCTCTTGGTTTTTATTTTTATTAGTTAGATCATTGTAGTTCTTAGCAACGGCAGGTATGGAAACTGACTGTGTAATGCCAAGTGCCTGTACCGTTGTAAAATAAAGATTCATTGAGTCTGTCTGTCTGTCTGTCTGTCTGTCTGTCTGTCTCTCTCTCTCTCTCTCTCTCTCTCTCTCTCTCTCTCTCTCTCTGTGGGGAGCCGGGGTGGTCGAATGGTAGAGCGTTGGACTTCTAATGCTCGGGTCGTGAATTCGATGCCGGCTGGGGCCAAATATTTGTGCTGGCTTTTTCATCGTTGCCCCGTCTTTGATATCACCGTGTGGAAAAGGACGTTAAACCCCCAAACACCCACCCCCCCTCTCTCTCTCTCTCTGACACCTGCTGTGTACCGGTGTGTGTGTGTGTGTGTGTGTGTGTGTGTGTGTGTGTGTGTGTGTGTGTGTGTGTGTAACGTGTTTTTTTTTTTGCTTTCCTTTCTTTGTTTGAACTTCTGTTTTTTGTTTTTTTTTACTTTGTTTGAACGTAGATGTAGCCTCTTATTCCGTTGCGTTTTGGCTTATATACTTGGTTGTCTGCTTGGTGGTTGTCCTTGCTTGCTTGTTTGTTTGTTTGTTTGTTTAGTGTTTAGATTGCTTGAATTTTGTTCTTTCTTTCTTTCTTTCTTTCTTTCTTTCTTTCTTTCTTTCCTTCTTTCTTTCTCTCTTTTGTGTAATTTAGAGTATCAACGGCAAGTTTGGAAATGGTAATTGTGCCAATAGCTTTACCGTAGAAAAATAAAGGATCATTGTCATTCTCTCTCTCTCTCTCTCTCTCTCTCTTTCTCTTTATTTTCGGGGATGTGCACACTGGACCCTTCACCATCACATGGCTTCTGCGACAGTTAATGGGTAGAAGAGAGATCCCCTTACCATAATCGATTTGATTTCTTCTACCGCATTTCCTTCGTGGAAATTGCAAGAGTGGCGCTTTTATGGTATCTTTTTAAGGCGTGTGGCATGTGTCCATTGTTTATTTTATGCACGCCAGAGGTCAAATCTGCCTTCTTTGGAGTGTATAACTGCAGCCGGACAAATGCTAAACTGATGGAAATTCAGCGAAGACTGAATACGGCGTGTAAGGACAGGCAAGGTGTCTCTGATTACTATGGGAAGAAAGGGTCCTGTCGTGTGAGTTCTTTTGTGTCAGCCTTCCCTTCCCACACACACGAGCTACGAGCATGCTGTGCTTGCAGTTATTCAACGCGTTCGAAAGACCACTATCATCATCATCATCATCATCATCATCATCATCATCATCATCATCATCATCATCATCATCACTACCATCACCACCACCACTATCGTCGTCGTCCTAATCATCACCATAATCGTCGTCTCTGTCATTGTCGTCGTCGTCGTCGTCATCACTGTCGTCTTCGTTTTCGCCATCATCACGTCATCATCGTTATCATCATCACCCCCTACCACCACCACCACCACCATCATCATCATCATCATCACGTAAGGGCGTATTGTTATGAGTAGCGTTGCGAGACTACTCCATAACAAAGAAGACAAACCCGAATATCTACAGCTCGCTTGTGCGATAGACTTAGAATCGATTTTGAAACTGTTTCATTGTTACCGCACCTCTAAAAAAAACAACAACAACAAAAAACCCCGCCAAAATCCCCCACACTTTTAAAAAAGAAATACTGCCTCATTTCATGCGAAAAGCATGTCCATTAGTTTTCAGGATGCGTTGCTATTCGTGGAAATATCCCCCCCCCCCCCGGAAAAAAACCCAAAAAACTCTGGCTCTATTCCCATTAGCGAGGTTGTGGAGATCGACGCCCGAGGCTGGAAGCCAGGAGAGACGGAGAAAAGAGAAAACCCCACACTGGAATACGCCTTGAGGGGCTTTAATGAAGCACTGGTTTCGCATTCTTTCCCGCTGTGGAACCGAGTAGTATCATGGGGGAGTGTCTGTGATGCCAGTTCTATTCTTCCTCCCTTGACCCCGAAATGGCAGTCGTCAACTCCAAGCAGTTTTCTCGAACCCCCCCCCCCCAAAAAAAAAACAAAAAACAAAAAAAAAAACAAAAAAAACAACAAAAAAAACCAAAAAAACCAACAACAACAACAAAAAACCCAACAACAACAACAAAAAACCAAACAAAAAACAACAACAACAAAAAACAACAACACAAAAACAAAACAAAAACAAACAACAAAACAAAACAAAAACAAAAAACAGCAAACAAACAAACAAACAAACAACAACTGACATAATTGTTTATTCTTATGTTATCGTTCTTGTGTTTTTTCCTCAAACGCAAGTCTCACTCTCTGGGGTGCTGTGTGTGTTGCGGGGGGGGGGGAGGGATGAGGAGGGGTGAGGGGGGGGGAGTTGGCTGGGGGAGTGGGGTCTTTGTGGTGGATCTGGTGGTTTAGCGTCAGGCACTGGGTTGAAAAAGGTCTTCGGTTTCCTTCCCGATAAGGGCAGATGTTGTATAGACCCTTCCAGTTTCCCCGTGTTCGGAATCACCTTTGCAATTGTACACGTGTTTAGTCTAATTATCTAATTATAATAATTTATTCTCCCTTCTGCAGGTCGTGTTTAAAGTCATAGCGGAAGGAACACATTTACTAAAACATAAAGCAGAGGTAAGTCAACCTGCGTTTCTCATTTTCTTTGTGCGTTTTAGCTCTGTGTCTTCATAAAAATCAATCCTGCAAAAGTCTCTTCCAGGACTAAAGCAAAGAATGGAAGCGTCCCAAAAGAGTAGAAACAGAACAACAGACATTATGATTCACACCATGTAGAAATCGATAAGTCCATCCTCCGAGATTCACCTTATTCGCTCTTGGCTTCGGTATCTCAGAAATCTAATTTACCTCTGATTAACTCCGAAACCCCTTTTACTCCTTCTGACACATTGGGAAATAGGAAATTCATGGATTTTATCGTTATCATTGACGTCGCGGTAGGATAGCAACTTGTTATTTTTGTTTATTTCTTTGTTGTTGTTTTTTGGTTAAGTA
>JACVVK020000264.1:630000-695000 GCA_018292915.2 Batillaria attramentaria
AAATTAAATAAAAAAGGAAGTGAAGAAAGGAAGAAAAAATTCCTTCTATAACGGCTTAGGCACCTTGCTGGAATGGGCCCGCTGCTTGATTTAAAACAACAACAACAACAACAACAACAAAAACCAGAAAATTCAACCCTAGAGCTAGTTTAGTTCGAGGTTAGACTCTAGCCCGGAGCCAAAAGCCCTAACCTCGACTTTTACATACGGGCCCAGGAGTTTCGGGTTTGTCTCTTAGCCTTGATAGAAAATTGTCAGCATGGTATACTTTCGGTATTGTTTTGTGAATTTAGTTAGATTTGACGGACATAATTACGTATTTCTAGGCTTGTTTCGACAATAATTATTATGAATCATGCAGAGTTACCTATTTCTGATAGTGACCATGTCCAGCAGCCATTCTTATAAAATTGATTGTCATACAATTTTCTTTTAGTGATTTCGTATTCAGTTTTTTTTTCCTGTTTATTAGTATCGCCGGCGCCCCGGCGAATAATTTTGCCAAATCTCGTAATAGCGATCTTCTTCTTCGTCGTCGTCAAACGCTAGATGGTGACGCCTGTGGCTCTGATGAATGTTATAGTCGTCTGCAGGTTACAGACCAGTAATAGCTTCCGGGTCAGGTAGTAACAAGTACGCTAAACATAGTACAAAACTGTTGCCCCTTTTTAAATTTGTGTGCAGAGTAGAAAATGTCACTCTGGGGCTTTTTGTTGGCTTTGTAAATAAGTTTCATGCCAGGTAATAGTAAATTTAGGGAAAAGTGAGCCTGGCTTGTGGATTATTTGTATTCATGCGCAGCTGGCACAAGAGCCAGCAGACGACAGAGGAATGAGGGGGTATGTGGTCACTGCTAACACTGCAAGAAAACGGAATATTGGAATTTGTTGAAATTTACTCAGCTTTACTCTTTGGCTGCTGGCTTTTTGTGATTTTTTTTTTTGGAGGTGGGGGGGGGGGATTTGAAAGCATTTCTAGGGTGTCATACGCAGCGTATGTTTAATAGGAATAGCAAAATTAATAGGAATTTGAAATCTGCATCTGCGGTGCGTAGCCTGCAGGGATGCCAGGTCTCCGTAGAGTTTTTCCCTCAGTGTAGTGTCCTCCGGCCACGCTGCTCTCCAGGCTACATCATGGAGCGGGCAGGCTTGGTGCATGCGTTTGACTGGTCATGGGGACAGTATCGCAGAGGCATTTGTCTGCCTGGCCAATTTTGAGTTTGTTGAACAGGTGAGCGTTCATCCTGTTGTGTCCAGTTCGTAGTCTGAACACGATGACGTGGTCGGCTCTGTTCAGATGGTGGTACCTGTCAGATGGATTGAAGTGTGGGTGCTGCTGGCACCATTTTTTTTCTGCAAGGGTCTTGATGATGGTCTTTTCATCTTTGTATGAGACTGACCGGTCTCGTAACTGCGATGATAATGCGAGGTTTGCCGAGGTCACCGAGCACGTGTCTTTGCTCCTAACTGTGGAGTGAAATCCCGGGTGTTGCATTTCAAGTGTACATGCAGTCTTTCGCCTTCGGCAGTTTGCTATCTTCTCTGTTATTTGTCAGTAAATTTACCCTCAGCAATACTTATTTTTGTCACAGACACACTTACTGCTGCAAGATTTATCCGAAAACCACCATAAGAACATACGATATATTAAGATTTTAAATATACGGAACGCATGCGCGTGCCAGTGGCAGATGATAAGTTGCGGGCGCCTGTGCTTTTTGCTTTTATTTTATTGTCAAAGTCGTCTTGTCAGTTAGAGGTTATCTGACGCTGCAGAATCTGCACATTATACAAAACTGTTATTTCTGTTTATGAAGGTTGAATTTCATCACTGACACAGTGATATGTAATTATGATGGTTTCTTGTGATGGTGCTTAGTTGGCCGATCCGTATTATTCTACTCCCGTCAGCCATTTTCTTTTTTCCTCCCAATCATCGTGCAAAAGTGAGACTAGTAGTCGTGTGAAATGCTTGAACAATAGTTTTGTCGTTGTTATATCCGCCAATAAGATATCATTACCATTATGATTAACATGTCATATCATCATTTTCCCTTCATTTCTGTTGCTCTCGTTGAAGTCAGTTTCGCACTAGCACTTCTGCCAGGTTTCTGTAACCTTTTGTTTACGGAAGCGCGGCTAGTCACTGTGGCAATGACACGGTGTTAGCAACTGTGCGTTTCGGGTTCCGTCTACTCAACGCTATTCTAAATGAGGCTGTGCCTGTGTATGTTGCTAAGTGATATGATCATAACCGTTGTTGCCTGTTTGTCCTAAGTTATCCCCCAAATCGTGCGCCGTGGCTGACACACTCCGTCTTCGGCAGGCTGGATCAGGTTTTCTGTATGGGTGGTATGGTGGTATGGTGGTATGGTATGGTATGGTATGGTAGACTTCTCCTCGGCGCACGTATCCATCTCTGCTGAAATGCTCACGGCGCCGCAGGGCTGGAGGACGAAGCAGTGAAAGCCTGCTGCCGCTAAGCGCTACTTTATGTGCAAACCTCCACCCTGCTATTCACGCTGGTGCGTGCGACAGTATTTCTGTTTACCACGCCACCGGCCACAGCCTACTCTTCTTCGAAAGATGAACGTGGGATTTTTAGCGTGCACACTTGATGTATGTGCGTGCGTGTGTACACGAAGGCGAGACAGGCACCGCAAACGAGTCTGCACATGGATTTGACTCGATATGGGAAGGAAAAATGACACCATATTCCTGCCCACCGGGGACTCGAACCAGGCAGCTCAGGATCCGAAGTCGGATGCCTTAACCACTAGACCAAATCCCCTGTGCTTCTCTCTAGCTCAAGGCTGAAAAAGACCTGCCCTGTGAGCACAAAGGGATAGACGTAAAGAGTTTGGGAACCCCGCCCCTTGACAGAATGCCTACGAAGGCTGATAAATCTCTGTCTCTCCGTGGCTAAGTGGCATGACAACTGAACAGCACTGACTACGTTGTGAGCGTACAAATCTTGGAAGAAGTACATTTAAAACATACTTTGAAATGTACCTTAGATTTTACTGCCACTAACTATTATAATTCACGGTGGTTTTTCCGTTTGTATCATGTAATTATTTGAAGGGGTAATAAGACAAACTTACTCCCCAAAGGGATGTACTCCGGACCAAAAACACCGTAAAGAAATTGTCGTACGAGCCAAGGGAGTACTTTTGTACATATATTTTTTTGCTCGGAGTAAATCCCTCATGGGGGTAAGTTTGACGTGATACACCGGTGTAACTGCTAACTGTTGTATTTGTTTGCTGCAGTACTAATTACTGTATTTTGTTTGCAATAACTAACGCTGTTACATATTTTGTTTCAAGTGAGTAGCTGACTGGATATTGTAAAAGGGAGTGAGTGAAAGTAGTTGTATTTGTCTAGCCGTGCGCGGATTTTGCCCTCAGGTCTTCATGTATACGAAACATTTTTTAGAAGTACTGGGACGGTCACTGTCATTTTGTTTTGGCGACAGAGTACGATGCGTACGGTGTGGCCGGCGTACCGGCGTTCACCCACCCTGTCGCTGCGACAACTGACTCCTGAAGCAACGTCCGCCATTACTCCGCTACACCACGGGGTGTAATCAAAATTGACGCAAGTGTTTACGGTGCTACTATTGTGGTCACAGAACACAGTGCAAATGAGGCAGGTTAGTTAGGGAGTAAGAGGACCTGCATTATTAAAGTGAATTTTTCTTGTTCTTGATTTAAAAACAACAACAACAACAACAACAACAAACATTTGTTAAAAGTGCATTTGCTGCAAATTTTTGCAAATTTTTGGGTGTTGATGAAAAGAGGCATGTTTAATGTGTTGATGTGTTGATCAGTGGCAGACTTGACTTGATGACTTTTAAGCATATATCCTTGGGTATGTGCGGAGTATGAATAACAGAGTGCACAGTTTTGAGCTATTTCAGTATGTGGGGTGGGCACGGACGCTGCATCAGTAGACTACCAAAATTACGTTTTCGAGGCTTCAGTTCTGGCATGCAGCTGGTCGAAATATCTTGCGTCTGGAAACAATTGTTTGGGTGGAAAATTTGTTTTGAAGGAAGTGTGCTGCCTGATATTAGTATGAGCCAAAGAGCAGAAAAAAACTACTCTATTCTGTGACCTGTGTCAAGTTTCAACGAAATTCATATGTGTGATATGTGAACATACGCACCTCTTTTCATTGTAGCAAAGGGTTAGGTAAAAGGTTAAAGTCATTTTCTGGTTTGGAAAACGGACCCTTTCTTTCACGCTGAGAAACCGAGATCCCTTGGAAACACTCGGTGCGACTCGAATTTGAATATGGAAACACTCGGTGCAACTCAAATTTGAATATGGAAACACACGGTGCTACTCAAATTTGAACATGGAAACACACGGTGCGACTCGAATTTGAATATGGAAACACACGGTGCAACTCAAATTTGAATATGGAAACACACGGTGCAACTAAAATTTGAATATGGAAACACACGGTGCTACTCAAATTTGAATATGGAAACACACGGTGCGACTCGAATTTGAATATGGAAACACACGGTGCAACTCAAATTTGAATATGGAAACACACGGTGCGACTCGAATTTGAATATGGAAACACACGGTGCAACTCAAATTTGAATATGGAAACACACGGTGCGACTCGAATTTGAATATGGAAACACACGGTGCAACTCAAATTTGAATATGGAAACACACGGTGCTACTCAAATTTGAATATGGAAACACTCGGTGCGACTCAAATTTGAATATGAAAACACTCGGTGCAACTCAAAGTTGAACACGGAAACACACGGTGCTACTCAAGTTTGAATAGGGAAACACTCGGTGCTGCTGTTTTCAAAGGTACGCCTTCACTTGAGTGCAATTCTCATCGGAACATTTGAAGCGTAGGAGCATCGGAAACACCAGCCCACATTTTGACTACACCTCGTGACATCGGTAATGATGCGATCGGCCAGTACAGTCACGGCTCATGTGAAATTTTGAAATGTGTCTACCGGGTCGCTAGCGATCGGGTGCGTCGCATACCAGTTTGGGCGACAAGGCGCATCGCATACTCTGTCACCAAAACTAGAGGACTGTGATCATTTCAGCTATTGTCGGAACTGAATTGTACATATCTACGTAAGTGATTGCTTATAATAAATACGTCATTCCGATGCCGTCTTAACTCGTCTCGTTAATAAGTGGCTTACTGTTATATATGATTTTCTTTGTTACATCATAGTTGTCCGGCTGTAGGGAGTGATTTCGACATCGTATGAAACGTTGTGCTCAACTGACAAACAGTAATTAGTGGAGGTGAGGGGGTGGGGTAGGTGTTTTGGGGTTTATCGTCCTTCAGTTTCCACCACATACGGGTGATATCAACGTGGGGGGGCAACGATGAAAAACCCAGCGCAAATATTTATTTGGCCCCAGCCGGGATTCGGCCAAATAGCCTAGGCAGCCCAGAACGAACGTTGGGGACCACCCCGAAATGTTCTTCCCACAAAAGCGTATGAGAGAGGGTTGGTGTTTGGGAGTTTGACGTCCTCTATCAAAGACGGGGCAACAAAAGGGCCAACACATATAATTCTTTGGCTTCAACAGGGATTTGAACTCACAACCCGAGCACTGAAAGTCCAGTGCTCTCGATCTACCATTCCGTAGGTGCGGCTTTCTAATTTTCATTAGTGCCACCAGAAATAGCGCGAAGCCCTTACCGGAAACACTTGTGTCCCTCGAGGGAGTATGAGCACTGAATCAAGTGCATTATATTCATGATCTATCTTGGAGGGAGAATCCGACTGTGAAGTGTTCAAAAAGCTTTGCGTGGCCGTGATACTGACAAACTTGAGCTGGAAAATTTCTACAAACGATGCTCGCCACGTTGAGTCAAAGGCGACCTCTAGCCAAGGGCGACTACTATCGCTGCTCGCGTCGTCTGCTAGGGCGTTAGGGGCACGAGAGAGCCCTTACGCAAAACTAATTATTTGTCAGTAATTTTCATTTTCCAGGGTTGACTTACAGGAGAGATGCAAGTTCTACCCCAACCCCTTCTAGCCTTCCAGCCCTCCAGGTTCAGTCTCCACTGATCGATAAGACAAGGACCTAGAATACGGTCCACTGACACCTTGAGTAAATTTTATCGTGGTTTGTTTTTAGAAATTTGGAAGCGTTGATAGTGATTTACCTGTATGTATATATACTGATGTACTTTGTGAATATGCTGAAAATTTTGCCTTGTTGAATGATATGCCATCGCTGAAATAAATGCGTTTGTGATTTTTTAAATGTGTGTGTGTGTGTGTGTGTGTGTGTGTGTGTGTGTGTGTGTGTGTGTGTGTGTGTGTGTGTGTGTGTGTGTGAGAGAGAGAGAGAGAGAGAGAGAGTGACAATGACAATGACTCTTTATTCATCAACGGTGAAAGCTTTCACGTACAGGAGGATATTCGAACTTGTCCTTGCAACAGCTAATATAGAAGGGCAACAGCTACAATACAACTAAAAAAAGAACAGATACACCAGAGAGAGAGAGAGAGAGAGAGAGAGAGAGGTGAAACTTAATCATACAAACCGCATTGCCAACAAACTACACGCTTATCACAAAGTCGCAGACTGCGAATGACTGACCGAATTTCCACGTCTGAACGTACACGAAATCAGGCTGGAACACTGTCAACAAAAATAACGTTCTCACCTGAGGTGACCATTCACCGCCAAACTGAAAGCATCAAATGAAATAAATCAGTCCGGGTTTACTTGACCTAACTCGACCTCTGGTCACGGTCAGTCTTCCAGATAACTTAGCGGTCGCTACTGATTTTCACAATGATGGGCATCGTAAGTGTGTTGATTAATAGTGCAGAAAGTGAACGGCCACTTCAATGGTCAGTCTGATAAATGGTACAGAGCACGGGATTGGCCCGTCGGTTCGTCAAACTCGCTTTTAACTTTTTCGGTTGGATGATCGCCCAGAGATTTGGAAACTGTTATCGGGCGTCAAAAGAATACCTGATCGGAGGTGCAAGACGCGTGTTGACTTGGTTTATCCTGAAGTTTGTACGTCATTGTCTGTGAAGAACTCGATCTATGTCACCCTCGGAATGTCCTTACAATAAATAAGTTTGCTTGCTTGCCTCAACATCGAGAATGAGAGGAGTCAATGTAAGAGTACTGCAAACAGAACAAACAAACAAACAAACAAACAAACAAACAAACAAACAAACAAACAAACAAACAAACAAACAAACAAACAAACAAACAAACAAACATTATCTGTAGCCTATATGTAGCCTGAGCTGTTTTCGTTGTATTTGCCGGGGAGCCGGGGTGGCCGAATGGTAGAGCGTTGGACTTCTAATGCTTGGGTCGTTTGTTCGTATCCCGGCTGGGGCCAAATATTTGTGCTGGCTTTTTCATTGTTGCCCCGTCTTTGATATCACCCGTATGTGGTGGAAAAGGACGTTAAACCCCCAAACACCCACCCACCCTCGTTGTATTTGTCATCGCACACCTGCACAGCGACAGCGTCTGTAATGCTGGCACTGAGCCAACAGAAGCGTACTCGATGACGCGTCGACGACACTGAGCGCTCCAGTAGTGTATAACAACAGTCGTAGAATTTGAATGTTCGGCCGCTCGGCCAAAGTGTCATCAACATGGTATCGCATTGAGAGCTGTACTAATAATCAAGATGTCCTATTTCGAACCTACAGGAGCACTCACGAGCGAAAATGTTCCAGCTGGCGTAGCAAACATTGAAATAGCCCGCCTTAAGGTCCCGACCACTCCGCTTATTTTGCCGAATTTCCTCAAATTTTGCATTTGAAACATTCATTTCATTTATCTATAGTACAGTCATGTAGATAAACCATTCTAGATTATTTTGCTCTATAGTGGTGGTATGTGGCCTGCGTCACACTGGGACACATTTCAAACACTTTTAGACACTTTTTTGAGGGTGACGGGGAAGGGTCGAAATCTTTGTGGACTTCCCCTTTAAGGAGGCTCTGTAAGCGGCAGTTTTTCCCCTCAGAACTCATTACGGACATACTTTAAAGGTCTGCTATCTCAACGAAAAGCCACAAACAGTGTGTTTAAAAAACAACAACAACAACAACAACAACAACAACAACAAAAAACTATCGAACTGTGGAAAATGCGACAGAATTGTCTGCATTATGCACAGTCGCAGGAGTCGCATTAAAAAAAAAAAAAAACCCACCCCACAATGTTTGCGGCTCTTTGTTGAGATTGCAGACCTTTAATCATCGTACGACCAGACCTGAGTGAACTTTATTGACCTGCCCGGGCTTAACTGTGTCACCGAAATCTTCCCTGACCTTCCAGGGTCGTGACCTGCAACATTACCGTAGTTTGTAGTTGTACTCGTAATACCTAAACGTCACGGCGCCGCTACTTTAGTAGTATTTTATCGTAGTGCCAGAGATAACCCTGAGAAAGTGGTCAGTCTATCTGTGGGCCCTGGCCAGTGTAGGCGGACTGATGATGCAACCTGGCCCGCGTGGACTCAGTAGGAATGAACGGCGCGGGTGGGTAGGTGGGTGTTTAGGGGGTTTAACGTCCTTTTTCATCACATACGGGTGATATCAAAGACGGGGCAGCGATGAAAAAGCCAGGATAAATGTTTGGCTCCAGCCGGGAAACGAACTCACCACCCGAGCATTAGAAGCCCAACAATCTACCATTCGGCCACCCCGGCTCCCCATGACCGGCGCGGGTATATTATGAACCAGAAGCAGTAATTCTCCAAAATTGTCCACTTTTGATAATAACAGGCATAATAATGATAATAATAATAATAATAATAATAATCGCATTAATATAGGTGCTTTATGACAAATATTTGGCTCAAAGCGCCGCGAGCTGAACGCTCAAGTGAATCACACGCATTCTCTCACACACACTGGACATGAAAACATGACAATCACGTGGTGCGAAGCGCCAGCTCAGCAATTTAATTTCGGGATTTTAGAATTGCATTTATGTTTGAGGTGGATGGGTGGGTGGGGGGTTGGGTGTTTAACGTCCTCTTCCACCACAAACGGGTGATATCAAAGACGGGGCAACGATGAAAAAGCCAGCACAAATATTTGGCCCCAGCCGGGATACGAAGTCACGACCCGAGCATTAGAAGTCCAACGCTCTACCATTCGGCCACCCCGGCTCCCCGCATTTATTCTTTTGAATTGTTGTGGGCTGGTCATTTCCAAAGCAGAGGGGGAAGAAGCCGGAGTACCCGGAGAGAATCCCCGAACTTTCGGCCACAAGTTTGGTAGCATGCATACATGCTGTAAAGAAAACTGGAAAAAAGCAAAAAAAAAAAAAAAAAATAAAAAAGGGGGGGGGGGGCGGGTTAAGGTCAAATGTCTACGTGAACACGATGTCGTGACGTGGTAGATTTATTAGTGAGCGATGCATGAGTCTGATGACCATATTCATCTCTTTGTCCCTGATGGTAGTATATTTCTCGAATGCCTTGCTTCTGGTCATCGAGTCTTAACCGGGCTAAAAACCAGAACTAGAAAAGCAGATGTTTCAAACCGTACATGATCCGGTAAGACGCGTGACCTCAGGCGTGAATCAGTTCTGGTTGTATAATGATAGGTTAGAAGATGCCCCACTTATGACTAGCTGATATCGGCCGAATGACGCTCATAATTGACATGCAGCCAGATTATGATTGACAAGTCAGTGCAACCAATCACGGTGCACCAATAATCCGACAGACAACTCACACGTGTGAGACTGTCTGCCAAGTATTCGAGGGTTCCCTGACAGAACGTCCCAACTCTCTTCTTTCTATCTGTATCGAAGGCGGGGAACCCATATTTTGCTCGACCATTTTTTTTTAAAAATCACATGGGTTGCCATGGAACATGAGAGGGCATTGGCTACGGGCCTGTCTGCTACATGTTAATTATTGCCAAGACAGAAGAACAGTTTATCTTCGGGGAGTTAGGCCTACCCCTGCAACATGCTCTATAAATCGTACGATCGAGAAAATGACTGTGTGGTCTTGAGCAGATTGGTATCGAACCAAACGGAAGGATAAAAAAATCGTGAAAAGTACTCCTGGAGAATGTGACTGCCCAATTTAATCTTAAAGTACCGAGCCCTTCAACGAGGTGGATTAGGAGATATCTTTCATTTCACACACACACACACACACACACACACACACACACACACACACACACACACACACACACACACACACACACACACACACACACACACACACACTTACGTCGCACAACTCCCGCCAAAACGAACGCAGCAGCGTAGTGTGCACGTAAAGCGTCTATGCCGCAGATTTCGTACGTCACTGTGTGCGTGAAAGTATGTATTGTCTGGAGAAACGTCACAGTCTTGTTTTTCATCGCTGAAACTTGCTGCTGCACGCAGCGAAATCTGCTCCATCCCATAAAGTTCTTTTTAGAGAAACAACTTAAAAAGGAGAGAAAGAAAGAGACAAAGAAAGAGAGAAAGAAGGTGGCCCAGTTAGCAGTCATAGGTCCATGAAGCCTGTCGTCTGTATTATCAAACCGACAGACTGACTAATGTGGGCAGGTCTGTTTTTATCTCCACTTGCGACCTTCACCCCACCCCCCACCCCCCACCCCGTGTAGATTCTGATGCAAATGAAATTAAAGAGGCACAGCGAGGGCTCAGAATTTTTGCCATGAAGTACTTAGAAGCTCAATTCGACTATGCGAGGAGGTAGGTAACCGTTACGCTTTACTACGAGTAAGACCACATGAGCTGAAAAATCCTGCAATTTCATCGAGAAGGAGTATTTGTATTGACTCTAGATCTCTTAGAATCATATAAAACATCTTCAAATCCCCAATATCACGCCTCAACAAACCAGGCTAAAATTCAGCCAGATAAAGACAAAACAAGTTTTCCTCGTTGGCAAATTGATATCATGAAATTAATCAAAATACGATAAAATACTATCTCACTGCTCCACTGTAGCGGACGCGAGTGCAGAGGAAACTTGAAAAGAGGAGTTTAAGGAGACCCTCATCTGAGTAGTTCCGGTCTTGTCAGTGTCATTTGACTTGTGCATACACGAACATAATGCATGATTGTGACACGAGGTCCTGCTGTACAACCTTGGTCATGCCCGCTGCCACAATCATTACAGCCAGTCAAGAGTGCTTGAGATCGTGTCCATCCTAAGCAAGGGCGCCAAAGGAGCAGCTTTTGATAGGACATTGCCTTGCTCACAGGCGATATCCAGATCAGCAAACTACTGATCGTCACGCACTTACTACATAGCAGGCCAGGCACTTTCTGAACACGCCTGACACAGCATTACAAAAGACCTTCATCGTGTTCGAGAAATCTTTTCCTTCTTTTCCATCACCAATATCGTCTGGTAGATCAGTTTGAACTCTCTGTCTCTCTGTGCCGAGGGTTTGTCCCAGTAGCAGACTAACAAACAGTTGCTTCCCTTTGACTGCTAGAAATCCGTCTTGCTAGGGCCGTATTTAGTTCCGTACTTTAAGTTCCCGGCTGGAGCCAAATATTTGTGCTGGCTTTTTCATCGTTGCCTCGTCTTTAATATCACCCGTATGTGGTGGAAAAGGACGTTAAACTCCCAAACATCCACCCACCCACCCGTACTTTAAGTAAATACAACGTACCTAAGGCGCCTAGAGAATGATCCTCAGGGATAGGCGCCCTACGAGTATTATTATTATTTTTATTATTATTCATTCTGTACCGATGGGAGGGAGCCCTCGATTTTAGCTGCTTATTTTTGTCTGAGAATAACAGTAGAAAGTAGGCGATCCCGCACATCGAGCCTCTGCAGCAAAGCGTTGTGAACGTGAGGACCCCAAACGGGAACCTAAGCATAGGTGGTTCTCCACAATATGTTGTAAGGGGATTGGGTCTAGTGGTTAAGGTAACCGACTTTGGATCTTGAGCCACCCGGTTCGAATCCCTAGTGGGTAGGAATTTCTATGGATTTTTCCTTTTCAAATCGAGTCAAAACCACGTGCAGGCTTGTTTACGGTGCCTGTCCCGCTCTCGCGTACACACGCACGCACAAATATCAAGTGTGCACGCTGAAACTCCCACGTCCATCTTTCGAAGAATAGGCTTTGGCCGGTGGCGTGGGGAACAGAAATACTGTCGCATGCACCAGAGTGAATAGCAGGGTGGAGGGTAGCGCTTTGCGGCAGCAGGCTTTCACTGCTTCGTCCTCCAGGCCTGCGGCGCCATGAGCATTTCAGAAGACATGGATATGTGCGCCGAGGAGAAAACTACATACTATACCATCCCATACCATATCACTAATTCAGTATCAGTCATTTGTTGCAGTACAACGTACCCAAGATAGGAACACAACAAGCTTCAAGTGCCCCTGTAATCATGACATATCTTATCAAGAGCTACTGTATCATTGACCGACGCGTCTCGTTGACAATATCAGGGCATCTCCGATCGTCTAATTGTTCAAAAAGCGAACGACCTTCGATGTGTCTGCAGCAACCCAGCGATCTTTCGAGTGTTCTTCACTCTCCTTGTCGTCGACAAATTCATCGGATAAGTGTCGTGCAGGCTAGGGGTGTGTGTCCCTTTAAGTAGCGGGTCGAAACGCGATATTGAACGTGGCCGCGCGTAAACGATAAGTTCGCCGACCATTTCATAGAGACGCAACCGAAAAGGAGGGATGGCGCTGGTTACGGCTCTCATTTTATGTGGTATTTGGTGCTTGTAGCACTAATTCCTTATTGCCCAGGTAAGTGAAGATCTTCTCGTTTTAGTTTTTCTCCTAGCAGCCTGCAATAGTTCATCAAAAACTGTATAGTCTATGGTTCATCCCTAAAAATCTACCTCAAACTTGAGTTTGTTTGCGTGCTGTTCCTAAACCGTGCCATAGAGCACGTGATTTTATGGGCTGAACTGTAGAGTGTATCCTCACTGTACATTAATTTGTTTTCTGTGTTATGAAATTGCGTCATCAGCTTACCACATGTGAAAAACTGCCTATCATGATGAAAAGACAGTTTGAAGAATAAAGATTCACTAGTTAAAACAGCCACAACTGTTTCATTGTATCCATTCCTGTTGTCTCGAGGAAACTGTTCCATACTAATCTCGACAATAACCTTGAAACAGTTCTTGATCTCGACCGCATACGTTGCTGACGCAAGCAACTGCACAAGTTCGACAAATCATTTTCACGGGGTCAGCTCGGCATTACCACGTGTCATGTTCCCAGGGCTCTGTGTTCTGTAGAACGCCGGGAACATAGAGCTCCGGGAACATAGACTCTGGAGAACATGGTCTGGCCCGTAAAAACGGGTCTATGTTCCCGGAGGTTCTATGTTCCCGGTGCTCTTCGTCTATATTCCCGGCTGCCTGTTTTGTGTTTTTCCTCCGCCAGCTAATGTTCTGCCCAACCATAGAGTGGGTCGGGATTAGGGTTAGGTTTAAGATCAGGTACAAGATTAGGTTTAGGTTTAGGGTTAGGGAGCTCTGGGAACATAGAACTCTGGGAACATAGAGCTTCGGGAACATAAATTTTGTAAATCTTTATCTGAGAAAGCGCGCACGCATATTCAGTACACTTTGTCCGACAGAATGTTACTGTTTGCCGACATCATCTGACAGTTTCATGCTCATCAAATCAATGAACCTCACCGTGACTATGCTTCCTCTTAAAACACAAACGACATTTGGTTTCTAACGGTGGTCTAGTGGTTAAGAGACTGCGTCACCAATGCGAGAATTCAGGTTCAGTCCCACTCGGGGCAAAGAATTTTTCCTTTTCGTACGTGGCACCGTTCATTCGGGCCGAACGTCGGGGGTTCTCTCCGGGTACTCAGGATTCCCCCCCCCCCCCTTCAGCCCCTCTGCTTTGGAAATGTTCAGCCCACAAAATTCGAAAAATAAATGTAATTCTAACTTTCAAAATTTAAATAGCTGAGCTGACCCTTCGCACCACGTGATTGTAATGTGTTCATATCCAGTGTGTGAGAGAATGTGTGTGTGTGTGTGTGTGTGTGTGTGTGTGTGTGTGTGTGTGTGTGTGTGTGTGTGTGTGTGTGTTGGGTTCAGCTCGCGGCGCCTTAAGCCGATTCAAGAAATTGGGTAAAGCGCCTACACAATACTCAGTTCTTCTTCTTCTTCTTGTTGTTATTGCTCTCAAGCTTTAGGTGAAGCGACGTCCGCAGTATCGTGTGACTTTGAATCCGGGATGTGTGGGTGGACGGCCAGTCCGAGCGGAGGATACACTTTCCATCTTCACCAGGGACCCACCTCTGATCGAACGTCAGGGCCTGATAGTGACCATACATTGCCCAGTGAGTCGACATAATTATAACGGACGATTTGCTCACTTACAACTACCAGTGGCTAGGAATAAGTAACGTTGGGAATATGCTGCAAGCTGATTTATTGCACCTAGGAGATGACAAGTTTCAATATTAGCTATGTATGTGCTTAGTATTTATGTTTGCTTTACCTAGATTTAATTGATATTTGTTTTTTTTAATGCTTTTTTTTTAAATCGGAAGTTCGTTAAATTAGCATGAAGGTGTAGTGTCTCCTGCATGTCCTAGGTATATATTGCCCCGTAGATCAGTTTGCATCAGTTGCCCAACGTTACATTTTTAGTTCACGCAGTGCAGGCACACTTAGCCACAAATTAGTCTTGTTGCTTGCGCGACGTTAAGCCCTGATAGCTCACTCACTCATTCACTCACATTACAAACCAGGTTGTCTGTGAGTCATCTCTTATTGGACAATAGCCGCGAATTAGCCTTTGTTGCTTGCGCGGCGTTAAGCCCTAACTAACTAACTTACCGGACAAACTCAGTTTCAAACTCTTCTCAATGAGTGTTTTATATTTTCATTCAGTATGTTACATGAATCATGTTACATCAGTCATGTATGGTGCATTACTTGACAGTCCTCCATTCCCCAGATGGGCAAAAAGGAATAAAACTAATCTTTGAAAAACTTTGAAATCTTCAGAAGCGAAGAGCTAGTCATGCGCAGGAACTACCCCACCGTCATCTGGTTAAAGGGCGTAAGCGCTATGGGGGCTGATATGCGCATAGGCCCCTTTTTCAGACGAAGCTATACGTAGAGCAGGATAGGTGTGTTGTGTACCTCTTGTATCCTGACAGTAATCATTCACCAACATCGTTCTTCTGAATCGTGTATTTTTCACCCTACAGTCGAATGCCAAGGCCACTATGTCTTCTCGTCTGGCTGGGACGCGGCAGGGATACAAGACGTGGCCCATATGACCAGTCCCACTTTCCGGACAACCTCAGTGACGTCACTCCGCTTCTGGTACCAGATGAACGGCAACGGATTGGGTCCTTGACCTTGGTGTCGCTAAACAACGGACGTCAGGGCACGCGCAGGAGCTGTGGCGTGCGACTGGTCGTCAAGGGCTTAGTTGGAAAGAGGGGATAGTGCAGCTACAGCCAGGAAACTGGAAGGCAGGGAACCAAGCTTGATCATCATCAATAATAATAATAATAATGAGAATGAAAATGGGCGCTGGTCTTAGAGAAAGCGTCTTTCATTATCTCAGCGCACATACTTGTCTGTAATCATGTTCCTGCATTAGTGAGAGTTCTTGTGAAAGTAAGGGTATGATGTGTGTGTGTGTGTGTGTGTGTGTGTGTGTGTGTGTGTGTGTGTGTGTGTGTGTGTGTGTGTGTGTGTGTGTGAGAGAGAGAGAGAGAGAGAGAGAGAGAGAGAGAGAGAGTGTTTAAGCGCCGTGAGTTATTTTCTTTCTGCGGGAGCAGGCGCCATATTTATAAACACTATTTATTTTTATTATTCATTAATATCATAAGCCAAGCAAAACGTGTATTTCAGGTGGAGTTCCGGACTGTTATCAAGCACCCTTACGGATCTGACATTGCTCTTGACGACATAACGCTGGAGCCCTTCTCAAGAGGTACGTGTGTGTGTGTGTGTGTGTGGGGGGGGTCGTATTGCAGCACTGAGCTACTACTCTTACCAGAGAGAAGAAGAAGAAGAAGAAGAAGATGATGATGATGATGATGATGACCTTTATTTATCAGTTTGCAAACTTGTCGTTGGTAAAACTACAGAGACTATCTATTAAAAAATAGAAAAGATTTCAACAAAGAAAATTAAACTATAAAGACTATCTACTGGAACTTAAAAAGAAAGACAGAAAATCACCAACTGAAAAAAAAAAAAACCCAACAGAATCATAGGGAAAAATATATATACGTAGAGAGAGAGAGAGAGAGAGAGAGAGAGAGAGAGAGAGAGAGAGAGAGAGAGAGAGAGAGAGTCTAAAGGTAGTTTTCTCGTGTTTTTCAGACAACAACAACACGCCCAGTTCTGCAACCACACCCGTAACATGTACGACCAGCACACCCGCAACAACTCGACAACACACACGCAGCACCTCAGTCAGTCCCCAGTCAACAGCTGGAACCAAAGCGACTGAATCCAGAACATCCCCGAGACAGTCCTCTCATAAACCATCCCCTACTACTTCTGCCCCAAAAACATCGACTACAAAATCAGTGACAACTACACAGGCATCATTAAGACCATCTACTTCAAAAGAAAGATCGACGACAACAGCCTCTGCGATGGAAACCACAACACGCGCAGCCCAATCTACATCTACATTGAAACCACCGTCAACCACTACCCCGACATCAACCGGGGCTCCGACATCGTCTGTATCCTCAGCAAGACCGACACAGGTACCCTCTTCGGGCTCGAGTCCTCTGGTATCCACGTCCGCTGTTTCACCAGCAGCGGTGTCTTCGAGTCCCAAGCCCTCAATATCAAGCACCAGCACCACGAGAGCGTCTTCGCCACAACCGACAACACGAACTGGAACCCAGCCACTTAGCACCAGCGGACAAGTAAGAACAACCGCTGGCGTCAAACCTGCGCCTCACACGTCTGTAGGCACGACGTTCATGACCTCGTCAAGACTCCCGAAGACGCCGCAGCAGTCTACTGAAGAGAAAACAAGTACAGTCACCGCGACTGTCATGCACAGTAGCAAGACGCAGTCCACAGAAGCACAGACGTCAACGACATCGCCAGGACAGGCAACGTCCACGAAACAAGACACACATCCAACTGAAACTCCTCCCTTCACCACAACTGCATCAGAGACACGCACGTCCAAACAAAAGGAACATTCCACAACAGCCACACCACCAACCACGAAGAAAGAAGACTTCGTTCCTGGTGAAACAAAGAAACCAGAAGATGACAAACCAACAGCCGCCACAACCGTCCACACGAAGAAACCGGATGCCGAATCGGAAGAGTCCAAAGGCAGCAGCCTCAGTCACTCTCAAAAGACTGCCATCATTGGGGTCAGTGTCGGCGTGGGCGTTCTGCTGGTCGTTGTTGTGGTGATTGTGTGGAAGAAGAGAGCTGACAACACCAGCCTGAGTATCAAGTATACCGAAGATGCCGACAGGGACAGTAACATCTCTTTAAAAGAGGTGAAAGCTGTGACCGCTTTATAGCCCAGAGGTCAAATCTCTGATACGTTGTGACCTCGCTGACTCAAAATGACTGAAATAGGTTGTTACCTTTTCATAGCACTGGCACCAGATATCGCTTTGACTGTATTATAGTATTGACGTCATATGTCCAATACGCTGTGACCTCACTGACTCAAAATGTCAAACGGGTTGTGACCTTTTTATAGCACTGGCGCCAGATACCAAGTACTTTGTGACCGTGTTATAGTACAGACGCCAAATGTCAAATACGTTGTGGTGACCTCACTGACTCAAAATGTCTGAAAGGTTGTGACCATTTTATAGCACTGGCGCCAGACAACAAATACGTTGTGACTGTGTTATATCATTGACGCCAAATGTCAAATACGCTGTGTGTGACGCCAAATCTCAAATACATTGAGCTCACTATATCGTTGACGTCAAATGTCAAAAGAGTCGTGAACTCATTAGCATTGACGCCAGATGTCAAGTACGTTGTGACTTCAGTATAGCATCGACGTCAAAGGTCACGTGAATTTTGACTGGATTTGGTTAGACTTTGGTTAGACTGGTTTAGACCCTAACCGATTTCCTGCACATCAGGAGGATTCGAACTCTGTGCCTCAGGGTCCGAGTCGGCAGGCGGGCGCCTTAAACCACTCGGTCAAATCCCCTGTACATTCCGAACAGCATCTCTCCTCAGGGCCTGCAAAGTGGGCTTCACTATATTGAGAATGATCACGAGTCACTTTGACAGTTGTACCAGCTGCACGAGTCATGTCCGTGTTTACCCGGTGCTTTATGTGATTATAAACTCGAGCCAAAAAGCTAAGCAGCCTGTCACAAAACAATGCACTTTTTTCACGTACTAATGCGCTCAGACTTTGCAGTTCAATCCAGTCACTCACTTAGCTTGCCGTGTGTATATTTTCACGGTGCAAGAGGAGAGGAAAAATTTGGACCACGAAAAGCTAAAACGGCTGGTCCGCAGTGTGTCAAGGAGGTGCCGGAGGACTGGGCCAAACTGACCGCCTTAGACAGGTGACCGGGTTATCCAGGGTGGCAACAGCTAGCGTGTCACCCAATGAATATTCTAGCGGCGCATGTGTTACGAACTGACAACAGGGCTCGCCTAAAGCTCTCTTGCATTCAAACGGAGACAGACTCAAACTGATGCTTTTCATTTTTATTTAGCGAAGTCGGTCCGGTTTCAGTTTCATCTGGCATTGACAAAGACGCTAAACACACACACCATCACTCTGACACTTGAACGTACACACCACACACACACACACACACACACACACACACACACACACACACACCACACACACACACACACACACACACACACACACACACACACACACGCAGAGAGTGTTCTTTCGGCAAGAGAGTCAGTTGAGCAAAAAGCCGGTCACTGTCACTGTCCCAAACTGAATAAAATTCTTACTTGCGCGACGAAGCCGAAACGCTGAAATAATCCCCCAGTTTCTTTTGGCGCATGTGCATCGCACTGACTGATGACAGTTGATCGGAGAGGGCCATAACAGAGTCCAACAAGGTTGTGGACCCGGTGTGAAGGGCGAAGCGCCGAAGTAACGCAATGGCATCGCGTGCTTCCTGGAACGTCGGAGGACGTGATTCATGCACGTCCTCTGTCTCCGACTCGCTCGAATCATCAACATGCGGCGGCGGGGTGGAGGTGGCAACAGGCTCGACGGTCTCGGTCAGAGAAGACTCTGCCTGACGACTCTCGCAGACTGTTAGGTCACTTTCACCGCGGTGCTTGCCGAGGGTGAGGTTGTTTCGCTTGAGGAAAGATTCAAGCCAGCCATTCGATGCTTTAAACTCCTCATTCCCCATGACCCTTGCGATTTGGAGAGCTTTTTCCTGGATCATTGGCCCTGATATGGGAACTTGCCTAGCGACTGCATCGAGGCACCAATCCCAGCATTTGTCGTTCACTGCTTCGTTCCCTGTCTTGCGGAGCTTCCTCTTTCTGCTGCGTGGTGCGTTGTTCTCGAAGTCTGACAGAACTTCTGCTTTTCTCTTGAGACAATTCTGGATCTGAGTCCGACCAACGCCAAACTGTGTGGCCAGAGCTCGTGAGCTCAAACCCTTGTCACTCATTTTAATGACTTCAACTCTCTCCTCCAAAGTCAGTGTCTTCATTGTGGGTTTCGGTTTTTGCGCCATAACTCAGACTAACATCAACACAATTTTTCAACCAACAGTGCTAGGCCTACAGTTGTTTCCGTTGCGAGGTCAGCGAACACAGTAAACTCCCAGACTGAACCAGCTTGCCTTATCAACTTCCACCAAGACACCATGACTTCATTCTCGCACCGGCACGCACGCAGACACAGACAATTCAAACAACAATAACTTCAAAGAGAGGGTACAGTAATGAGGCGTGTTTGGGGTCCTTTTTATTTTTTTTAATTGCACACCGTTTGATTTCAAACAAACAGATCAGCAGGTGATCGACTGACAATGCAACAAAGCAACAACAAGCTTCCCGCTGATAGCGGATTCACGCACATTAACATGTCGTTGTCTCAATCGGAAGCAATGGAAACGACAAACAGGGTGACAACACCTTCACGTAGTCGTGCGTCTTGGAAGTTGATCGGTTTACAAACCCAAAGCTGACCGCTTCCTATAGACCTCGTACTGATTGCAAAGCAATCAAAAGGACGCCGCTAACGGCCACCTCCTCGCCCCCACCAATCCCCTGGCTGTTCACTCGGAGGGGGAGGCGCGTGTCAGTGAGCCGCGCCGTGGCTAATCCTGTCACGCGTGGCTTGTCCAACAGTTAGGCAGTCTGTCTCGTTGAGAACACAGCAGGGGCGCGAAGGCGGTCACTACACAAGAAAGTGACCGCCTTGCACAGTGTGAAAGTTCGTTTGGGACCGCCAAAATAGGTGGCACGACCGCGTTAGACAGTGACCGGGTTATACAGTGCATATGAGGGAAAACGCTCGGGGATCCTCTGGAGTGACCGGGTTAGAAAGTGGCATGGCTTATACAGGTGACCGCCGTGGCAGGTTCGACTGTAATTCAAATCAGGGGAGATTATACACATTACTGACAGTTGTAAACACGGCGAGTGACTGACTGATTAATGAGTTATTACAAAAAAAATATTGTAGTGGATTTCAAAGCTTAACGTTTTGGCTTGAGTTTATCATGAAACAAGGAACACACATTGAGAATTTAGTCGGAGAACGCTGGAGTGCTTACCTAACACTGTTTGAACTGACAAAGAACATTTTTTTTTTCAGGGTCTAGTATTCGCATGGCATATGTGCATGTTCCCATATACGTGCACATACGTTTTGAGAAAAATCCGTGTGACCTATTGCAAACCGGCATATACTTTTCGGCGGTGATCTGTTGAAGTTTTGTTTCGTAACTCGCCTTTTACGGCGGAAATCCGCTGAACAGTGAACAATTCTGACCAATGTTTAAAGTTTAAGTGATCATCGAAGGGAAACTTGTGGCCACCGCGCTACCCAGGGAAACTTGTGGCCACCGCGCTACCCAGGGAAACTTGTGGCCACCGCGCTACCCAGGGAAACTTGTGGCCACCGCGCTACCCAGGGAAACTTGTGGCCACCGCGCTACCCAGTTGGCGAACTCTGGGCCCTGTTTCACATTGCTGATTGTATTGCTGATTGACTTTGTACACTGTACGTACCTTACCGGTATCACTGATCTTGTTGATAGCGTTTCTCATTGTACAGGAGTGTTATCAACCTGACAGCTCAGGGTATAGTGTTTTGCGTCTTTACACTGAACTTATCTCAGTGGGTTATATGTGTACGCCCGTGGAAGTGCTTGTTGGAAAGACTACGTTTTTTTGTAACGTATGTTTGGAAGAAAATTAATGTGATGTCACGTTTTGTGGTCTGTGAATGCATGAAGACTGAATGTTGTTCTTGCTTTATTTTGTTTTTTGTCTGTGGGCAGGTCAAAAGGCTGAGAAAAAACAAACAAACAAACAAACAAAAAATGGCCCATGATCCAGGAGGGAACGTGTATAGCATTTAGTGACAAAGTGGCATAACCACGATCTGCGTCTGCAAAGCAAACGCATTTTGCTGGGAGTGTTTGGGGCATGCTCTCCCGGAATCTTTTTTTTTTTTTTTTAATGAGACTAAAATCTGTCCAGTTTGGTGCGTTTTGGTATGGTTTTAAATGCTCCAGAGGAAAAAAAAACACACTTGGGGGGGGGGGGGGGGGGGGGGGGGGGGGATTTAACGCCAAAGGTAGAAATCCACCAAAAGGTGGAAGCTGTTAAGCCCTGATAAAATTACGCCGCATTTGTTGTGTCAAAATAACATCGATCCCACGATGTCAACAGACCCCACGAAACAAAACACTGCAATGAAGACTCCCAACAGTGAAGCATTCATTTATTTATCCAATAAATATAAAATCCAATATACAAAAGCAATCAATACAAGTCTCTTAACGGATCCGTGCACCAAATGAATGAAGTGGCAAACTCAAGCTGGATACTTCATTAAAGTGACAACACTCAAACCTGGACAGAATGTTTACCCCATGGGAAAATCAACTTCACACTCCGCAAGAAACATAATACACCTAGCACAACATATCTCTGTAAGTCTGTAAATGTGCTTCTAATAAAACCACAAGCTTTTTGTATAACACGTTTGGAAGGAATAACTAGACGCACTACGGGCCTGACTGGCGTGAAATGTCTATGATGTGTGTGTCAGCAAGTGCTTCCTAAATTTACATCTAGATTTGTCTTAAACACAAGCAACAACTGAACGCGCCAGTTTAAAACAAATTTTACACGCTGCGCCCTGACTGTACATACTTGCAATACCTTTAATTGTTGAAGAAAATGACTATTCATAATTAATTGACTGAACAGCCAGAAGGAGATGCAGGTTCAGAAAAAAAGCAAAACAACAACAACAAAAAACACAAAACAAAACAAAGTCAGTACTAAACCTCTTCAATGGTGACACAAAGAACAATTCACCGTCAGAGAATGACACTCGTGAGACTAAAAAATACTGGAAGTCTGACAGCGAATGTCTGAACATCTGGGGAAATGGTGTGAAAGTCTACGGCGGCAAAAGACCCAATCTGTAGACTAGCCAAACTGTAAGTTAAATATTGGTAAACACAGCGAACAACCTTGAGTACGAAAGAACCAGAAAACGATAAATTACACGCTGTCAACGTGTCCGTATTAGTTTGTGACGCTCACACAATGCGTGGCCACATCCAACTGCAGCTCTCATAATTAACCACACTGCACAAGCACAGTTTCATTCAATGTCTGCTAAGGAATAACAGTAACCGTATCAACAGCAAAGTTAACATCTGGAGGATCTCTGCAACGTCAGAGTAATGTATCACACAGGCTGACTTGAAGGAACCAACAACTGTACAGTACGGACTCCTGCATATTACACAGGCCATCGGCACAGGGAGTTATACAGGGGAGCGATTATCTGATGGCGTTTGCACCTTCACACAGCTACATGTCTCACAGAAACCCCTTTCAAGTGTTTAATCTCAGTGTTTCAAACCATACATGTAACTTCAACAATGAGAGACAGATGTAAAACAGTAAAACAATTCAGCAGCCTTATCTACATAGCCCACTTATTATTATTTTTTTTTGGGAACAATGATTACTGACAGTCTACACAGCTACGGACAGTTTGCAGTGCTATCACTACATGCACGAACAGTTGATACAAACGAAATAGGTTTCACAAATCCAAACATTTTATGCTATAGGGTTTTTTTTTTTTATGTCAAGAGTTTTGCTTTTCTTTGTGCTCCTCTTTACAGTGTTGTGCTTAATTTTAGCAACATCAATTTGAAAAAAAGTCATGTTTTCAGTTTCACAATGAGGTTTATGGAACTCTCTTACAAAATGAGCTTATTTCCCAATACCGATATATTCAAATAAAATGAAACAGGTCTGGACCTTTTTCCACCACACACCAACAAAAACCAACCACAAAAAGTACACAAACTGTGAATGGATGCAACCTGGGATACTGTGATTTATTCTTCTTAGCACCAACACGTCTAAACTTCAGGGAAAGGATAAATAAATACCAACACACACACACACACACACACGTGTGTGTCATTCAGCACAGCCTAGCTACACAGTAACACACACACACACACCCACACACACACACCGTGCAGAAACATTAACACAGCCTTCTCATCCAATTAAAAAGGTAGTAAAAAGAAATGTGTGAGTGACTGTGTACAGTTTGATACAGGAAAAGGAGGGTGGGGGTGGGGGAAACCAAAAGCAAAAATTATAGACTGCATGAGCAGGCACATACTTGACCCCCCCCTCCCCCCCAAAAAAAAATCTTCTAAAACAAAACAGCACCAAGAATGCACAGAAAGTGATCTAAACAAAAAGAGTCCTAGTACAGTGTACAAAAGAAAAAAGAAAAAAAAAACCCAAACAAACCCAAAAAGCAAAGCAAAAACGTTTGCAATAAAGCAGATTTGAGGTGGCAGAACAATTTTGGGGAGTAAATACTGTGGAACCTTTGACAATGCAGAGGGTGGTTTCCATTCTTTAGTATGAGACAGGTAAAAGTCATCTATGTGCACCACAGACTTTCACAAAAAAAAAAAGGAAAAAAAAAGGGGGGGGGGGGGACGGGGACACAAAAAATAGTGGAATGAAAATAAATAAACAAGTATGTCTGGGTGTAGTCACTGTCAGGAACCAGAACCGAATCATAACACCAACCACATGGACCTCCATAGCATCATCTTACTATCATCCTCATCTCCATCATCTACGCATAATAAAAATTGTCCCAGCTTCCGAGTCCTCCGTGGGTTCCACCCATGACCTGGGAGGAACACCACTGGAGCTGGCAAAGAGTTGGGGCAGCAAAAAAAAAAAAAACAAAAAAACACCAACCACAGTCACCTCAAGAAGCCTCAAGAAACGTCAACACTACATTCTTAACGCATGTCTCAGCAGTTCTGAAACTGAAGTATAGACAGTTTTAATTAAGCCATAGTGACCATATTCAGGAACTTACGCACATGGGCAAATATTTACAACTATGTACAGAGGATCAAACAAAAGTCTGCAGCATGTACATGGAGATAAGGACGGAACATCAAAAAGGTATAAGAGACTTTAAGAAAGGTTCAATCAAAAGACTTTGATTGAAAAGATGACTGGGGGGTGGGGGTGGGGGTGGGGAAGGCGTAAAACAATAACTTGTAAATTCTCTGCACATGCTTGAACCCACGACACAATAATATGGGACCTGGCTTACCACCCAGCCAAAATTACAAGACACCTAATTCACACCATCATCAGTCCACAAGTACTGTGAAATCAGATACTGTAGTAAGCAGTTCCCTTCTGAAACTTGCAGTACGGTGTTATAAGTTTTCCCGAGGCAGTTTGTGCAACTCTGTAGTCTGAAAAAGTTACTCTGGTCAAAGTGGTTTCCTTCTTACCTTCAAATGAAGTGTTTTATGTAACTTAACTGTAACTTCATGTCCTGTCGTAAGGTACAAAGTGGCACATCCTGAAATGCTATTTTTTTTCAGGACCCCGTAGGGGCATTGAATATTAATTACTCCATCCATAATAAATGTTCACCATAAGGCGGAGGACGAATACACACACATTCCCCCTTAAACTAGACAAAGCAAAACAAAGCAACGCACGCACGCACACACACACACACACGCACGCACGCACGCACGCACGCGCACACACACAACACACACACACACACACACACACACACACACACACACACACACACACACACCGGGGTAACAACAATCTACCGCAATAAAAATCCATGGGGCAAATTTTGCAATTCCTAGGTTATGCATTTTATGAATTTGCCTAATTTTATATCAATATGTATGTAACTGTTTAATGTACCCAACAAACCAAATTAACTGCCTCCTATGAAGTATCAAAAACTAATGTATCGACTTGAATTTAAACCTGTCTTAAGTTTTATCTCACAGAAATTGCACAATGCCAGTATCGATCACAATTATGACGTGAAAGGAGTGAGTGAATGAGTGTGAGTGTGTGAACTGTTGAAAGACTGGCAATCATACACACACACACACACACACACACACACACACCACACACACATTCACATTCACACACACACACACACACACACACATTGATATTCACACATACACACACAACCACCCCCACACAAATACAAGAAAACTATTTTTCACACAAAAAAATAAAGATGGTTGTGCAATGCCCAAAAATTAAATATGGAGTGGAATAAGAAGTGGTCGGTATAATTTGGAAATGACATAAAAACAGAATTAAAGCAACTTTGCATTTTTCATCCTGAAGCAGGAAAAAAAAAAAAGAAAAAGAAAAAAAAAAGAGAATGAAAAATGAAAAATAAATTTTATTATTTAACATAACCATATAATAGGGACTACACATGTGCAGAAACAAAGGGGTCTGCCAGATACAGAAATTCAAAGCAAGTTTTATGGGGAAAACCTACAAAGGCAAAAATGATTTGGCACAACTTCAACACAATGCAGTTATATATGTTCAAATATAGTAAAGCATTAACATTATTTATAAAAAAATGCCCTGCAAGACAGCAGTAAAGCTACCACTAATAGAACGCTACCACTAATAGAAAGCTACCACCATTATTAAGTCCTGGGGAACGAAGTGGGGAAAACACTAGCCACGAACAAACTGTCAATGAAAAAAAAAAGAAAAGGCAAAGTGCCGTTTTTGCGGCGAGCCGTCAAAAGAAGGCAGCGCATGTGTTGCACAACCTGAAGCTGTATCACCATGTGCACAAATCACTAAAGACACGCCAACGTTCAACGGTAATAAATAACAAGGCCTTAGCAACGATATGTATGACCCACCTGAACTGTACAAACTCACAATGCTGGTGCATATGTGTGTACAATTCAAATACAACAGCTCAGTTGGTATAGTTCACCTGTTAGGGGGTGCAAATGTATACCAGTCATTTGCAAGGGGAGCACATGCATACCAGCTGCGTGGGGCAGGGTGCAAACGTAACCTAAATTTTGGGTCTCATGAGTCGAGGTCACGTGACAGCTAACTTCGTTTCATGAATGGAACTTTAAAGGAAAGCATTACACGAATGTACCCATCAGATATGGTGCAGCTATACATATATGTGCGTGTATAGTATCTGTGTTACATGTAATTTGTAATCGTTTCGCTTTCCGGAAACGAGCCTTTGGATGAAAATAGCTTGGCACAAATGCTCCAAGGAGTAGAGAGCTGGGCCCGTATGTAAAACACGAGGTTAATTTAACACACAGCTACGGGCCTTACCCAGACTAGGACAAAAGAAACCTCAAAACAAAATTAAATAAAGAAAGAAAGACAGACAAAAATCTTTCTATAACGGCATAGGCACCTTGCTGGAATGGACCCACTTCCTGATTTAAAAGTTAAAAAAAAAAAAAAAAAAATTAACCCTAGAGCTAGTTTAGTTCGAAGTTAGACCCTAACCCAGGCCTGAACTGCCTAACCCCGATTTTTACATGCGGGCCCTGGGGTACATTTGCTCCCCGGGCATATAACTGCTATACATCTGCACCCTCTAGCGGACCGACTATACCAAATGAGCAATACAACACTGTACATGTACATCTGTACGAATTTAGCTTTGCATACATACCTTGCATGGACAAACATATAATAAATTCAAGACCACGACAAGGATATGAGTGACGGGGGTAATCTCTTCAGCGAAGCAAGAGCGTAGACACGTTCTGTGTCACACTGTTTTCCTCCTCCGTTACACTGGTTCGAGTCAGCAGTTTAAATGCCGATACATACCGCACCAGGAGCACAACAAAAAGAGAAAGGTCGGTTTCGTTTAGCATTACACCAGTACGTGCAGCGATGAATGTGAAGAGTGTTCATAATCTCAACTGGAAACCCAAGTGTTTTGAATGCATCTGACAAACTGGCATTATGCCACTGCTAATCAGTTAACGAAAAAAGATTTTCCTGAGAGAAAGGAATTTTTTTTTTTTTTTTAAAACTCTTAACAGCCCATGCAAAATTACATCTTCAAACTCTTCAGAATACTAAAACCACTTCAAGCAGCTATTACGCAATCGGCAGCCGTCTCGGGCCTAGCAGGGAAGACCCCACACCTTGCGTAGTAGTGGCTTGGTGGCTCCTACTGGTGTGCGGTGGCTTGTTCATTTTAACCCTGTCTTATCATACCGCGGGCACTGGGTGGTCGGGCACTGGCTCTATTGAGTTCAACAAATTTTTTTTTAACTGCCAAACTCAGACCTGACCCAACTGACACACACTAGAATGATCTGCCAAGGTAAAGCCCGTAGCTCACTTTCCCCCTGCACTACCAGCGTGGCGCAAACTCCTTTGCCTCCATGTGCTCTTCACAAGCACGTACAAGAAATTGCATCCACCACAGAGCAGTCGTTAAACTGAAAGTTAACAGGCTGGGGAACTGCCGAGGACCAAAAAAAAAAAAAAAAAAAAAGAAAACTGAAACCTAGGCCGAGGTGCAGGGGCAGCGCCCTGCTTGGGGGCCGCAGGGGCAATGAAAACAAATTTCAGTGTTTTTAAAAGCATGTAGTAGCCTCTCCTGGCACCCAGACGTGAAATACTGCCGCGATTCTGACATGCAACAATTACAAAATGAAGTCAGAAAGTCCCATATGGCATTACATGCATCTTGATACAATAAGACTGTGTGCGCAATCTTTTTCTTCCTTCCCTTTCTTGGCTGAAACTTGGATTTTTTTTTTTTTTTTTTTTTTGCTGAAAAGATAGGAAATTTGGCTGAAAATAACCACATGACTGAAAATTCCCCAGCCTGACGTTCAGTAATGAGACCATACACAACATCAGGACTTTGACAGCAGTAAAAAATGGCACAGTCTCCTTGAAAATCTTTTTTTGTGGGACAATTCCCTGAACTTTTTTTTTTTTTTTAAAATTCAGTTTGACACAAAGAGTGCAGTGAATTCTTGTCCTTTTTGCTCAACGTGACACTTAGTCTTCAGTGACTTGCTGTGAACCACAAAATGTAAAATGACACTTGCAAGTGAAGAAATAAGACACGGACATCGACAAACGTGTCAAAACTTGGCATGAGACACCATCTTCAACCACGAACACATTCATAGCAATGCCAGTGCTACTGTTACACGTCTAGTGAGTAGACCATGATTATAGTTTGGTAGTTTTCTCAGGTTTAGCAAGTTGGGGCTGTAGCTGTCTGCTTTTGTAGCACCCAGAACAGAGGTAGTCCCTTTCCTTGCTGCCGTAAAAATCGCAGCCAACATTTCGACATTTGGGGTTTGACCCCATGCCCGGAGGGATGCTGGGCTTGCCATCCTTGCCCTGTTGTTGTGCGTACTCCACATTGTCATAATCTGGAGAAGGAGAGCGAGGGCGTGGTGCAGGCGGGGGTCTTCCGCTGGATGCTACATTGCCGGTTGACAGCGACTGCTGCCTGTCCATGTTCTGCGGCACCTGAAGGCCGCTCAGTCTTGGGTTGGCCGGCACCTCCGCAGCAGGCGTGTAGAATTTGGATTTGCCGTAGCGATATATTTCGTCATTCTCAGAGGGCGGTGCGCCGGACGATGATGATGTTGGCGGGACTTTGTAGCGGCCAGGGAAAGTGTTGTATACAAACTGCCCCCTTGACTGTGCCTGCTGAAGCTGTGAAGCCCGCTGGCGATCATGCACACAGTTGGAGCACAGATCCTGCTCTGGCCCTGCGTAGTAGTTGCAGCCAGGTGAGGCACAGATGCGGTTGCGAGAAGCGGCTGCAGCAGCCGGGTAGAGCGCCACCCGAGATCGCAGCTCCTCCCCTTTCTGCCGCTTCAGCTCGCGGTCCTTGGTGAATCGCTTGTGGGCGTCATCCAAGTAGTTGACCACCATCTCCTCTTGCGTTTCTGATCGCTGGCAGGTCAGTCGCGCGCACAAGACGGAGTAGCCTCCCTCTCCGTTTCCTGTCGTGGCCAGTGCCGTGATCACTTTCGTGCTCTGCGTCAATCCTCCACTAACCGACGTCCGCTGTCCTTTGTCCGTCTCCTTGTTGGCTTTGTTTGGTGCCAGGTTGTTGCCGATGTTTTTCAGCTTCTTACCCACGGACTTACCCAGGGATCCAAACTGCTTTGCGACAGGGTTCTGCTTCCCTTCCTTCTTCTTGTCTTTGTCTTTCTGGGCGGCACCGCTCTCGTCCGAGCCCGTGGACCCAGTGCTGGACTGCCTGCTGGGTGGCTCATTGGTGGAGATGACGAGTGGTGTGTCTGTCGAGATGTTCTGAGGGAGCAACACCTGCATGGTGTCCATGTGACGCTTGATGAGGTTCAGCCGGTCCTCCTGCCCGGGCTCCGCAGGCTGTTTGTTGCTCGGCGACGACCAGTCGAACTTCGCGCCAGGGTCGTGACAGAAGTGGAGAGGGAGGACCCTCAGCTCTGGGTCCACAACAGGGATGGCCACTGTAACAAAGTAAGCAAAATTAATCCAATTAAAAATAATACGCCATTTTTTCTTTTTCTTGTCACTTCTTTCCTTGTTTATGTAGCATCCTGTAGACCATCAGTCATCACAGCAATGTCCATCAAAGCCTTTGAGTGATTGCAAGTCCTACACCTGAAACTGTCCGATTTGCTATGGATGCTCCATTTCAGAAGTCCCTGTTGCTTAGCTGGCTTACTAAAAACAGGAGGTAAATCTTTGTCTCAGTTTGTACTAGATGAAAATGCTTACATTCTGAGCGCCGCATGTAACTTCCCCTAGTTCAAACAATGCTGTTTTTTTTCCCCAAACATTTTATTGGTATACTTGAAAATAAACTTTAACAAAAGAAAATTAAAGTATGTGTGTGTTTGGGGGGGGGGGGGGGGGGGGGGGTAACTGAAATACTGGAAACTGACATTTGCCTCCTTACACCTAAAAAATATTACTTATGCACACAATACTACTAAAAGAAAACAACCCCCCCAAAAAAACAAACAACAAACAAAAAAAAAAAAACCAAACAAAAAAAACAACAACCCATACTTCATTTACTTACAAGGCAGACCAGACTCCGCTTGCCTCATTGGCACTAAGGCTGAGAAGTGAGCAGCATCGTACGTCAGCAACAGGGGAGATGAGTAGCAGTCGATAGTCCTGCACTCCAAAGGGAGGTAGATTCCTCCGAACGGGATCGGGGCCAGATCTTCGCCATTAGCATCCTTGAGGACGGTGTCGGCCACGACGATGATTGGGCGCTGGAGAACGTGAGCCAGGACAAACACGTGGAACTCTTCCAGGCTCTCATAGACCACTGGGTCCGCTGACAACGATGAGGAGCTGAAACAGACATTTTGATTTGTTCATCAGTATGACACATAATGAAGATGACTGAATTCTGAGAACATGAAGAGCGTTTTTTCAATATGAATTGAAGTTTTCACATCAGAAAAAATGCTTTTACGCAGCACCTTGAGACTGTTCCCACTGTATCACTACTGCGAGGCTGCTATGAGGCATCTTCTCATAAGATCCCCCATTCTTCGGATGCTCTATTCTTTCCACTGCACTTTACCTGTGTGTATGAGTGAAGAGTGCGTATGGGTGCACGGTTGATGTTTTTTACATGGAGTTTCTGTTCTTATGTCAAGAGCTGTACACCACAAATTTCCCTGAGGGGATTAATAAGGTTATTCTTATTCTTCTTATGCTTATTTTAACTTGGCAGTGTGAGATGCGATGCTAACTCTGCTTTCTTTTCAAGTGCTTATGTGCACTGAAAGGACACTGCACTTCCTGAAGAGCAAGTGCAAGGATACATTGCTGCTGCAGTTTACTAGTGTGCAACAAGTGAAAACGTGGTATGTAAAAAGAAAAAAAGAAAAAGTGTTCGGTACCTGTGGGTGACAGGACTGTCACAGCAGCTCTGTGAGCTTGACAGCGACACGTCTGGCAGACCACGAGGTGACGGAGAGGACAGTCGGAGGACGTTTTCCCACTCAACTTTCCACTCAGCCTCGCTGAACACCAGGCCAGACTAACAGAAAACAACAAAATACCCATGCAATACATTTTTGCTAGACATTATGATAGCAGACACCATAAATTTAAATGCACCCAATGATCGTTAATTGACCAGGTGAATGGATATGTTCATGTCCGTCACAACTTTTTTTACATTTTTTTTCCCTTTTAAAAAAAATTGAGTAGTACATAAAATTCTCACTATTAGTATTACTCTTACTGTTCATAGAAAAGGTAATGACTGCGAAGTGGTTACAAGTTAAGCAAATAAAAGCGACATAAAAGGGACAGAAACCACTTAACTTTCACAAAGTGGTTTCTGTCCCTCTTACTGTTATATGTTAACACAATCATTACGTTTATCTCTCATCTATGAGTTTGTCCGCAGGCTGAAAGGAAAACCGTATCAACAATAAAATATCTTAAATCACCAAGACTAGCTTATGACAGCCACAGTGTGTGTCACTACATAACTTTATATGTGGTCACCAAGTTTTACCGAGAGAGTGTTGCACATTTAGTGTGGTGACGGCATACCTGTTTGTTGACGTTCGTTTGCTGCCATCGCCAGCGTCTGTACAGGCTTTCCTTGATGGGAGATTCAGTCAGCTGTAGGTACAGTGCCTTTCTCAGTATTAGCTGTCTATCGTGGATTCCCCACATTGCTGGAAAAGTACAACGGGAAACCATTGAGGTCAAATTACTGATGCATATAATACAGCAAATCTGACATACAGCCCTTACGATAAAAATGGTTATATGTGTATTGGAGTCAAATGTAAACCCTCTTTCCCATCTAGTTCAATGTACTGCTACAGAGGGCAGCTGTGAGGAGGGGAAAAAAGAACACGATGCCCAGTGCCATTTCTACAGCTACAGTGTACATGTATTATCTTATTAACAGTTGTAGAGGGGGCAAGGGCAGGTGTGTGATGACCTCCCCCCCAAAAAACCAAAACAAAAAAACAAAAAACAAAACAAAAAAAACCAAAACAAAACAAAAACCAACAAAAAAAAAACAAAAAACAAAAACAAAAAACAAAACAAAACACACACACAAAGCACCCCCCCCCCCCAAAAAAAAAAAAACCCCAAAAAACAAAAACAACAAAAAATCAACAACCAAAAAACAAAAAAAAACACCCCAGCAAAAAAAATCCCCCCCCCCCCCCCCAAAAAAAAAAAAACAACCACCAAAACAATCAACAAAACAAAAAAAAACCCATCAATACGCAAATATATTCCGAATCAAATATGGTTGTGTCTCGTATCTACCTAAGCTCGCAGCGTGAAGCAAACAATTTCCATCTCCAGTTGTGGCAAGTGGCATCAGTCTCTGACACAGACCCATCTCTGCCCACCAGTTCAGTCGCCCTGAAGAAGAGAAGAGAACATCTGCCACCACATGCCCTTTCATGTAAACAACTCCCAAACCCTACTTAATCTCTGATCGTTCGTGCATAATGGCAGCCATCTTGCTGAAGACAAAATCAGAAAAGACTGATCTCCCCGTGCAATTATGGCACCTCACTCACTGCATCCAAGAGAGATAACAAGGTTGATTACTTGGACAGAGATGCCAAACATGTGGTTACGTTTTCCAGGAAGTGTGGCGGATATCCGTATTTCTGGGACGGACTGTTCATTTTATGTGTTTTCCGGGACAAATACGGCTACTCCGTAACGGTAAGCACACTGCAACAACAACAACAGTCATTGCTCACCGGCCTGTTCGAGGGAGATAAGCGTGGAGGTCTCAATAAGCTCTTTCTCGAGGAAGGCACGGAAATCCTCTGGGTAGGACGTGAGATCAGGAAGCACGAAGGACTGGATGTACATGTGGTGATGGCTGTCTTCCTCGATATCATGCAGCACACTGGAGCGAGCCTCCGACACCAAGGATTCGTTCTCCAGAATGTTGGAAAACCCTCGTTTCAGCTTGGGATCTGCAATGACTCATTGAATGAGATGGAGCAATAAGGGGATTAATTAGTTAGTCAGGGTTTAACGCTGTGCACGCACCAAAGACTATTTCACGGCTAGCATTGAGGGGGAAATTAGAAAGCAGTGCTCAGAGACAATGATAAATCACTGTCACCTTCGTGGTATAGTAAATAATAAAGGCTAAAGTCATCTGACAAGAATTTAAAAAACAACAACAAAGAAAATGCTTATATGTAATTTTTATAAAAAATGAACAAAGCAAAAAAAACAACAACAACAAGAACAAAAACACAAACCCCAACAACAATCCAACCTTACCAGCAAGCACAATGAAAAACAACAAGACCCCCCCCCCCCCCCCCAAAAAAAAAAAAAAACCCAAAAGCTAGGATGCTACATACATGTTTCTGTGGGTTTGTTGTTTGGAACGGCAGTGGTAGCAGTGTATGGTGGTGGAGCTTGTTTCACAGATTGTGGCGCTGGGTCAACAGCGCTGCCCCCAGGTGGCACCATCTTGGGTTTGCTCGGAACAACCTGCATGAAAATGAAGACAAAACATTAGGACTACAGGATCTGACAAATATTTTGAAACCCCACTTATCACTGAGTACAGCGGATCTGGAGTTTTATTTACCAAACAAATTCAGTCACACAACTCCCTTGTTTGTGAGATAACACATTTGCGTACACGACATGGGTTAGCCCTGGTGGTGCTGAAAACTGAGTCTACCGGACTTCCTCTACGGCTTTTTCAGCGTAAAACAAATCAGTTCAGCAAGATCAGGCTTAATGATAATGCCTATTATGTGTGCTGTGTGTAGTCACAATCCCCCATCTGATCAGATGACCAGATGCCACAGTTCCAGCGTTATGAACAGACCACCATCTTCTGTCTACGAACTGGACACTGCAGACTGCGTGCCCACCTGTGCCGCCTTGGGCGGTCACACTCAAACTGTCTGTGCGAAACAGCCCCTCAAACCCCGGAACACATTCTGCAGTCCTGCCCCCCTTTCAAAGAAGCGAGGACACAACACTGGCTGAACGGAGTCACACTGGCAGAGGGTGGGTGGGTGTTTGGGAGTTTAACCACACTGGCAGAGAAACTCTGGGGCACCAAAATGGACCTCCTGAAGACCACTGCTTTTATCAAGACTACAAACCTAGTCATCTGAGGCGGAGTCCAGGACAGGGAACGCAGAAGAAGAAGCAGCTGCGTAGAGTGTGCATAGCGTACAACTGAACTAGGCTGAGACAAGGAACCCACCTTCTCATTCAGTGTTACCCTGGCCACGCCTGCAGCGGATGACTGGACGGGGTCAGGCGGAACACCAGATGCCACCACACCGCCAGCAGTCGACTGAGGATTGCACACAGTCCTCCCCTCCACCTGAATGGGTATCACCCTCTCCGCTGGGGCTCTCACAGGGGGCAGCGCCACCCTCAGCCCTTCCGCAACTCCTTGGGGCACCGCGCCGCCGGACATTGCTGCAGCTCTTGCCGGTTCAGCTCCCACGGGGGGTCTGATCATCCGTGGATCAAACACCACCGCCGGTCCCACTCCCCCCACCATGCCCCCACCTGACACCGGCCCATAGGGCCGTGCTGCCTGGGTAGGGGCAGGGCTGCCGACTTGGCTGTATGGTGGAGGAGCTGGGCGGCCACTGGTCTGTGAGGGTGGTGCCTGCGAGTTGCGGTTGGAGCTGATGCACATCTGTTCAACCTCGCGGTAACTGCTGGGCATGTGCCACTTATTTCCTGAGGACGAGAGAACCAAAGTGAGGTCAAAAACTTAAACGTGCCAAGTCTAGGATTACTAAGCTAAAAATAGTAACTGCGTACTGCGTAGGCGCTTTACCGAATTTCTTGCATTGGCTCAAAGCACCTCGAATTGGCAAATCAAATTTTGTAAGTAAGGAATTTGCATTTACAGTGTATTTCAAATTTTGTGGGCTGAACATTCCCCGAAGCAGAGGGGGGATAACAGGAGTACCCAGAGAGAACCCCTGACCAGAATGATCGGTGCCCACATACGAGAGAAAAAAATTCTTTGCCCCAAGTGGGACTTGAACCTGACCCCTTGCATCGGTGATGAAGTTTTAACCACTAGACCACCAATCATCCTAGAGGACACTTTTTTCTACAGGGGGGAGGAAGGACAATTACTATTGTGAGTGCTGTACTGTACTGTCCTAGTCAGCCATACCCGCAAAGTTATGGCAGATGCTGTGTTTTTCAAGTTACATTTGGGCTTCTGTTGGGCTAGTGCCAGCCTAAGGTGAACAATCTCTGAGCGGAAAAGGGCCTTTTACTTTAAGACTTCCTGCATAAATAGATAGATCAATCAAGTGTTGTTCCTGTAGGCTTTATACAGCAGATGCTTAGTTACTGACCGAGCATGTGATTATGAATATGATTTAAGATTATGTCAAAACAAAGTATAATCTGAAGGTTACAGTACAGGTAACAGTTCTGCCACTCAGCTATGATGCAACCCTTATCATAAATATCCAACAACAACAAGAACAACAACAACAACAAAAAAAAAAGACCAAAAAAAAAAAAAAAAAGACATGGTACTTACGTGTAAGTACATCTCTTGCCAGTTTTTCACTTGCTCCAGTGTTGGTGCAAAATTCCCGCAGTAGTCGCTCCTGTTCACTTGCTGAAGACATCCTGGCACTTGCTGTGAGTGTGATGTGCGGTCTTTATCATACTGCACTAGGCCTCAGTCATTTGACTGGTGGTTCTGTACTCACATTTTACACTGCAATAAATTCAATTCCACACCATGAATCAGGCTGGGGAATTGCTGAGGGGAAAAAAGACTGAAACCAAGGATGGGGTGCAGAGGCAGCGCCCTGCTGGGGGGACACAGGAGTAATGCCCCACTTCAGGGAACAAATTTTAGCATTTTTAAAGGCATTTAGTAGCCTCTACTGGCACCCAAACGTAAAATACTGCCTAGATACTGAAATGCTAGTCTTCTAAAATGAAGTTAGACTGTTCCAGATGGCATTACATGTATCATGATAGTGTGTGCAGCCATTTTCCTCCTACCTTTTCTTTGGCTGAAACTTATATTGTTTGGCTGAAAGGATAGGAAATCTGGATGAAAATTGCCAAATGACTGAAAACTCCCCAGCCTTATAATTATAATGCAAAAGTATACAGGTGTACATTTCCTCTACAAAATGAAACAATTACATCATAAATCTGACTAGTGACATGTCAAATCTGTATGCAGTTTAGCTGATCTCAAATGATGTGTCAGCACACAATTTTAGATCTCATCTGATACTTCACTACAGTTATGTAGTGATGATGTGCCTCTTTAAACAATGCCATCCAACGGATTTATACTAGCTGTCATTGATCTAATCATATCAGGACCAATGCAAATGATTTTCCAGATTAAACATTGTTCAAGTACACAGCCACGAAAAACAATAAAGGGAATAGGACTTCTGTGACCGAAGCATGACTAATAATAACTGAACAAAATCAGGTTTTCTTTGTGATGCTTACATGCATGGAGATGTTATTAATTCAATGTACAATCTCAAAGCAAAGTGCACATAAACCTAAACTGTCCATAATTATAGTTTCTATTATTCACAGTCAAAAATGGACTGGTGTGTGTGTGTGTGTGTGTGTGTGTGTGGTGTGTATAACGTCCTTTTCCACCATATTCAGGTGATATCAAAGACGGGGCAAAGATGAAAAAGCTAGCACAAATACTTGGCTCCAGCTGAGACTCGAACTCACGACTCTACTACCATTGAAACAGGAGTGGACTGAACAAACTGAAACGCCAATAATTTATATTATGGCAGTAATTGAATACTTGGTATTCGGCTAACATTAGGGTTAGGGTCTGATTTCAGCTGGGGCCAAGTAAGAAACATTAATTCTTGTCACTGCAATTGTGCATACGCATACATGTTCACTCTGCCTACACTGTAAGTGTAAAACGACTCCACTAAAAATCCGAAACACTCCTGTATGTAGGCAGAGCTGGTTTAGCAGAAACAGCACATTTCAGCTGAGTGACTCAGGGTCACAAGGGTCTGTGACAAGTAGTGAGGTACACCACCTCTCCCTCGTCTCGTCATCATCAACACGTAAAGAAGTCAAACGTGTCGGAGTTAGAGGGCCGTACCAGAAACACCAAAAGCTCTCAATAAAAGACTACAAGAGCGAGAGTTTGAGTTTGTATGCCTTTTCTCTGCGTAACCTGAACGCAGAATCAGATGAGGGAAAAAATCCCAAAAAGCCGGACAGCTGCAGGAGGTGGGCACAGTCCGTACGTAAATTTGATGTAAGCTTAGAGCAGACTAGTAGAAGTAGAAATGCTAAGACTCAGTGAGGAAACAGATATCCGGCCTAGAGGCGGAAGAAAAATTACTGACCAGTTTCGCTGCACTCCAAACCTACTTCATGCCACGCCAGTCCAATCGATTGCACGTCTGATAAACAGCGTCATAAATAAACACTTTCAAAACAAGTTACGAACAGGGTCACTAGCCTCTCCAGCAACCTGGAAATGACACATAAACAGGAAGCGTATCCCGAGCATGCGCTTTGAGAAGCAAAATAAACACGAGTTACCTCCCTTGCACTATTCTGACGTGCATGCCCCACAGAGCTCCCTCTAACTGACAATGAACATTTTCCCTGCTTGGGGTGGATGGGTGGGTGTTTGGGGGGTTCCACGTCCTTTTCCACCACATACGGGTGATATCAAAGACGGGGCAACGATGAAGAAGCCAGCGCAAATATTTGGCTGCACTGAGCCGGGATACGAACTCCTCGGCACGGCCGTGACTCGAGCATTAGAAGTCCAACGCTCTACCATTCGGCCACCCCGGTTCAGGGGGTGAGGGATGAATACGAACTGTATGGCCATTAACTACGTTTGTGTATATTATTACCTCTGCATGGTTAATATCGTTTTTGCTTGTGTACTTCGTCTGCGCCGTCAGTCCACCGACAGAGTCGCCGGCCAAACATGATCAGTCGCTCGATACCGATTCAGTTACTGAGAAGATCATAATGACTTGAATAGTGAAACTTATTTTTCCAACGGTTGAGGCAATTGACGTAAAAGTTTTTGTACCTGCCGTTGCTAAATCTGCAAGTTAGTTAAATAGAGCTTCAGTTACGCCGCACAAACACCACCAATGATTTCACTCGCGGCTAAGCGGATCAGTACAGTGTCTCAAGTAGTACTTGAAAACACTGAGCTGACCGCCGGACTGACTCGGTGACTCAGTACTGACAGAGGCCGGTGCCACAGGATATCAGTTTCGGAACCGGACGAATGGGAACCATTCCGATTTATCCTGGCCCTGGTGGCAGGATTTTTCGGAACCACTGATTCCGATTTATCCCGACTCTAGTGACACTGAGGATATTTGGGAACCACCAGCCGGGATGGTTCCGAAATATTCTACGACACCGGCTCAGTCAGTCAGTGACCGAGCTCAAACTGACTGAACTGACTGATAAGCAATAAGGAAAAGCAAATTAAAACAAGCAAGTAAAACAACCACACACACACACACACACACACACCGCGCACACACTGGCGCGCGCGCGCGCGCACACACACACACACACACACACACACACTGTCATTGTGGACACACACACGTGACACACACACACACTGATGCATTTGCAGAGATGTATAAACTTGGCTGCACGCACACTGAGATGCGTGTACTCTAGAACAGTGCAACGAGTATGGCATTCAGTTCGAGATAAAACTACATGTATTACTATACTCTCCTAAATGACAAATTTTGACAAACTTGTTTTTTTTAAGCTGCATTTTTATAACAGGTTTTTGAAAACGGTGAATACTGAAGTAAGGTGATGGCAGAAATGTCTCCGACAAAGGGCCGGAAAATCAGTTAACTTGAATTTATCAAGCAAACTTATTAAACTTATTTGCAATAATCGGATTAAGGCGGTTTTAACTAACCAGGAAAATAACTACAACTGTAACCCCCCCCCCCCAAAAAAAAAAAAAAAACCCCAAAAAACCAAACAAAACAACAACAACAACAAAAAAAAACCCCCAAAAAACAAAAAACACCCTAAAACATCCAACTTCACCGACACTAAATAAACCAAAGCTGCAAAACTAAATGTGCCTAACCACACACACACACACACACACACACACACACACACACACACTCCGAGGCTTTGGATTAAACACCCACCCACCCGAGGCTTTGGAAAGGACGCAAAAAAAAGTTTATCAAGTAAAAGCATGCGTAACCACTGGCAGGCTGCGGCAATAACCGATTCCCCGGGGTTTCCCGCCTCTATCCGGCCACTAACCACTACACAAACACAAACTCCGAGGCTTTGGAACGGACGCTAAAAAAGGTTTATCAAGTGAAAGCATGCGCAACCAGGCTGCGGCAACCCCGGGGTTTCTCGCCTCTGTCCGGCCACTGTATGGAGATACTTCAGTGCTGCTTGACTGCCATCAACTTCAGTTTGCAATAGCAAAATCAATCGTTTCATATGCATGGCGTGTTTAAACAAAACTCGCGCAAGAGATACAGATGGATGCCACGATGGAAACCTGTCCATTGAAGATATCTGTACCCTTGTGGACGAAGACCCCATGAACCCACCTTGACGCCCTATGAGACACGGAAGGACTTCGCGATATGAATTGCGCAGAGATCCCTAACAATCGACATGCAGGCGTTCCAGTGGAGCACCTGAAGCCGTGGTTATTGTATCCCGACATTTGAAGTTAGAGAATGTCTGAGGAAGGAATGCGTGCGTAATTAGTGTTTGCGCACTGTACAGGCCGCTGAGCGACGCCTAAACACATTCTCCACACAAAGGCTCGCTCCCGTGCACACGCAACAACGAACATGCATCCCATTTGTACGCACTGCAGGCTGACATGCAAACCACGACAGAAGTCATGAAGTTTTGTTTTTTTAAATTTTTTTTTATTATTAAAATATAAGTAAAAAACAAAAATGCATAGAGGTAGACAATATTCCCAACCTCAGAGATTTAGAAGCACGGGTGTCAATTCGAACTAATCAGGTTCGTGTGGTACAATGCAAAGACAAAGCTAGACACCGAGACGAACAGCTGGGCTGACTATACACAAATCTGAGAAGGAAATAATTTAATAATAATTGCTTTTATATAGCGAAGTATCCCAGCAGACGCTGGCTCAGAGCGCTCTACAATTACAATTACACGCACACAAAAACCTGAATCAAATCTCTACCTTCTTACCAAAAAGACTAAATAACAAATCATAACTATCAGACAGTTCTCTCCAAAATAAAATACTACCGCAAACTTCCCGTTAAATCCACAGAGTGTCCACAGTGGTAATCCACAGTATCCACAGTGGTAATCCACACACTGTTCACTGCCAAAATCTGGTCTACACTGAAAGGACTAATACTAACACTTGGTGGCCTTGAGCCAGGTATTCATCTGAACATTTCCAGGACAAGGTTCGATGGGTCCGAGTTAGTTAGGGCTTAACGCCGCGAAAGCAACAAAGGCCAATTCGCGGTTAAGCAAAGTCTGCCTCTGCGAGGTCGTTAAAAAAAATAATCAAAGGCTGTTCCGTAAAACAAAGATGTACATTATCTCAGCGTCGCGCACGTTAAAACGTTCTAGAACTGAGCGCTCCTAGATATAATTATTTATATTTTTTGTATCTCCTAGGTATATTTGTTACCTTATCTTTTCGTGCACCGTTTATTCAGTTTGATATCAGTTGTGTTGTAACTGTACTGTTGACGCTATATGCTATGACTGTCTTACCAATAATATTGTGGTGGTGTGAATCCACGTGCGTCTCAGTGTCAGTTACTGTCGTGCGACTGCAAGTGAGTGAGAGCTACGAAAGAGCACGCACCTTATACACCTACACTTTGCAGCACACACGGTCGTGACAAGTACACACAGAACCTCTCTCCTATAATTATCGTTACTTTATCACAATTACTGACCAGTTTAGCCTGCTACTGCAGTACTGTCAATCTGTTCTGTTCGCGGCGCTTTGAGCCGATTCATGAAAATGGGTAAAGCACCTATTCAATACTTATAATTATTATTGTTGTGGGAACTGGGCGGTTAGTTAGTTAGTTAGTTATTTAGGGCTTAACGCCGCGCAAGCAACAGAGGCTAATTCGCGGAAAAGAGCGGTCCCTATCTGCCAGGTCATTAAAAATAAAAGAGCATACAATAAAACAGGATGTAAATATATACTAAAAATCTACTGGGTTTAAATGAGTTCTTACAAGACTTAAAATATTGAACGGACGGAGGACAATGAAAGAATGAATTTTCAATTAAATTTTATGAAACAGGTTTGCCTCCTTCAGGAAACTGAAGATGCTGTCAGGGGGGACATCCCTGAACAGCACCCTCAGCGAGTCCGCACAGTAATGTTTCTCCCTAATCTTGGCAAGGTCCGGAACTGGGCGGGATCACAATATGAAGAACAGATCTAAAGCAGGATACAACCGGGAACAAGAACCAGCAAACAGTGAAGGATACCCACGGCAAATATTCGTGTGTGTGCCTGTGCGTGTGCGCGTGCGCGCGCGCGTGCGTGCGTGCGTGCGTGTGTGTGAAGAAGAGGACAGCGCCACTGCTGTGGTTTTGTATACGTGCAAACTTTGCGCCCGCAAGTGCCACGTCAGTTTCCGAAGTTACTCGGAACTAAAACCTACGCCCGCTGACGTTAGGGGATTACGTTGTGGGATTGGATTTTGCAACGAAGGGATTACAACATTGTTTGGCAGCAGGCAAGGAGATGTAGCTGACACCTTTGTTGCTAGACAGCAATCTGGTCCGGGTTCAGCATATTCCCGAGACACAAAGGACATCCATACGGACGACCATGGTGTTGGGTTTCAACCCAATGTTCAAGTGGTTGACGATAGCGGCGAAATAAATGACGAAACAGGCTCATCCCGCGACAAGTTAGTGAGGCCTTAACGCCGCGCAAGCTACAAAGACTCATCCCGCGACAAGATCGACTATCATGATTGTGAGAAAAATAAAGTAACGTGTCTGGAAAACCCGTTTAAAGTCTACCAGATTGAAACAGCGAATAGCTTTGACATAACAAAAGAACAGTGGGATGGACTGCTTACAAACAGAGGCAAATGCAGGCAGTTGAAACGAGGAATGCGGCAATCGCTCTTTATAAATGGACTCACAAAGTCCAGTCCATACTGTTCCTTCAATTTTTTGTATCACAAGGTAACAAACAGTACACGGCCCAGGAAAAATACAAGTTTCTTTGACGCTGAGGCCGTGCGTGAGTTTGAGGGCTGCGGTTGCAGTTAGTTTAGGGCTTAACGCCGCGCAAGCAACAAAAACTATTTCGCGGCTAACACAGAACCATCCTGCCAGGTGCTGCGGTTGCAAGGTACATGTGAAAATAAGAGCTATATACCGTCGAAGTTACTTATACCCGCCGCGCAACTGAACACAAAGCCGGTGATAAACGAGCCCGCAACATCACGGCCGCAGAGCGAGAGAATTTGAAGGAAAAATTCGCCGCGGGAGGAAAACCGCTGAAAGTGTATTTGCAAGAACTGAACAGATTACCGGAAGGAGGAATTGCCGCGGGTAATGCAGACGGCGTTGGATTTAATTTGGCGCGATTTCAGAAGATACAAGTCGGAAGTGAACCTGGAATCGCGTCTGGATAAGGACATGTTTCTAAGTCTTCTGGAGCACATGAACGAGCAAAAAAGTGAAACTCATTTTGGTTTCATTCAGCGAGTTTCGGCTCATGACAGCGGATTAACTGTACATTACTGGACCGAAGAAGGCGTAGAGTTGTACCATCATTTGGCGAAAAACGGGGGGTGTTTTGGGACGCAACTGGAAAAGTCGTCCGAAAACCTGATAGCGATGAGAATAGGTATTACTATTATGAACTTGTACTTAAAACCCCCCCTGAAAGGTATATTATTATGGCGGTCCCTGTGGCATCCATGATAACAAGTGACCACTCGGACCGCCCCAAAGTGAATGGCCGTCCCGTTTTCTCCACGCGGAAGAGATTTTTTGGCCACAATAATTTCTCAGTTCCTAAGGTGGTTGTCAGCGACCATTCCATTGTGTTCGTTCAGTCGGCACTGAAAGCATACTGCATTGAAGGATTACCCGAACCGTATGTGGAGCAGCTAAACAGACTCTTCTGTCGTTGAAAATGACAAAAAGGTACTTCCACACATATGCACTAGTCACTTTATGAACAGACTTAGCAAAGAGTGCAAAAAAGAAAAAAGATAAAAAGAGCTACAAACAGCATACCAAAATAGCTCTACATGCAATGGGATTACTCTCAAGTTGCACCAGTCTTGCTCAAGCCGCTGGAGGTATTAGAGGACGTGTGCTTCCTTTTGCACTCAGTAACAAGCGGCGACGTCTCCGTTAGCCACATGAATCTAATAGAAAAAATAAATCACTTCAGCACAGAAAGCCAAAACGTTGTTTCGACCTTCGGAGAAATAGGTTCAGAAATTTATGATGAGAATGTGGATGAAGAAAATTATTAGACGCTCGCGTTGCATGCTGGGAGATGGGATACCCACACGGCATTTCCTATTCCCATTACAAGACATGCTGGGAGATGGTATACCAACACGGCATTTCCTATTCCCATTACAAGACATGCTGGGAGATGGGATACCAACACGGCATTTCCTATTCCCATTACAAGACATGCTGGGAGATGGGATGCCAACAGGGCATTTCCTATTCCCGTTACAAGATATGCTGGGAGATGGGGTACCAACAGGGCATTTCATATTCCCATTACAAGACATGCTGGGAGATGGGATACCAACACGGCATTTCATATCTTCATTACAAGATATGCCGGGAGATGGGATACCAGCACGGCATTTCATATTCCCATTACAAGGCTGCATTTAAGTACACGTACTAAAAACGGACGGGCCCAGCGCACGTTAGTATTAATGAACCACCTTAATGCTGCTGAAATATAAATCGCACACCGATAACGATTTCAGATAGGAGACCACCACGGCATTAGGGCCCTGTGCTCTGATTTCTGTAATAAAAAGTTAGAACCAAAGGAGACAAGCACCTTATCAACGGGGCCCCGGAAGCATGCAAGGTCAGTTTGAGCGAAGGGCAGTCTGGCCAAGGACAGAACAGTTATTTCGGCCAGGACGGTCTTGTCTGTTCAAACTGCTTTGACAACAACGACGCTACTGTAGTCTGCAAGGCCACCAACACTCTTTGACCGTGACCATCTAGTCTCATGCAGCCAGAGTTTGGAAAAGTGTCATTTATCTCTCCTTGTCCTTTTCCACGTTTATTTGAAAATAAGAAATCTGTTAACACGCCAAAGATAAACTATAACAAAGATCACCATGAAGCAGAATCGGACATCAGTTCAGCAGTTCAAAAATGATCACTTCTAGGTGTGTTTGTTTTATCTCTCGTAGATACGCGATGTCTTTCGAGATCCGTTAACGTGAACTGCAGCAGTTCTGACACGCGATTAGACGAGTGCCAGCATGGAGGGTGGGACCAGGTCCCCTCGAAGCTCGCTCAGCCGTGACGCTATGTTTTGCTTCGAAACCCAAGGTGACTGATCATGTGTAACAAAGCGAGTAGACAGAAATGACTCCACTCGGCAAACCCCCGGGGCCCCGCTCCTTTACTTTGCCGTGTACGAGCGAAACTACACACATGACGTCATTTTTTTGGGGTAACAGGGCGATTTCAAGGGGTGAAAAACACCCCTTAACACCAGGTGATCGGGACACAAGAGCACTTGGTCAAACAATGAACAATTGAAACTCTTGAATTGTGTACGCGCATTATCCAGTACTGAAACGATTTCCTCTAAGAGCAGCCCAGGCCGTTGTTAACTAGCGGCTGGTGGGTGGCTACAGTCCATCCCCACGCCGAGTGGAGGTCCAGCTGAACGGGACGTGGGGAACGGTCTGCGGACTGTCCGCCGAAGCGGGAGGCGACTGTGGTGTGCCGTCATCCTGGATATCTCTCTCAGCGGAGAGCTGCAGCAGGTGTGGGGCAGGATCTGCACCCGTGTGGCTGAGCCAGCCCAGGCTGCTGTCAACTGGCCGCTGATGGGTGGCCACAGCCACACCACGCCGTGTGGAGGTCCAAATGAACGGGACGTGGAGAACTGTCTACGGACTGTCCGCCGAAGAGAGGGAGTGAATGAGTGAGTTTTGAGGTCTTAAAGCCGCGCAAGCCATACAGACTAATTCGCGGCTGAGTGTGCCTGCACTACATGAAAAAAAAGAAAAAAGAAAAAAATGTAACGTTGGACAAAGGATGCAAACTGGTCCGCCGAAGAGAGGGAGGCGACCGTGACTGCTCTGCCGTCATCCTGTGTATCCCCGACACTGCGGAAAGCCGCAGCAGGTATGGAGCAGGATCCCGTGTGGCTGAGCCAGCTTTATTGTCCCCCGTGGTTTGAAAGTAACGAGGACGACGTGTTCATCAAATGCTTGATGGCACACTATGGTGTCGCTGACCACAGATGGCAGTCACACAGACATGACCTCGGTGTGCAGTGTAATACTGAAGGTACGCTGCCGTTCTTGAGTCGACAGTGAACTGTCTACTTTCTTCTGTTTTCTTTTGTTGCCAACCCAGAGCATATAGTACAGTGCGCATCTTAGGCGTGCTTCTGTATTTAAATGCAATAGACAGTAGAACTTGTGAGATGTTATAAAATGCTTATGACCTGCAACTGTCAGTGAAGCACACTTGCCGACCAGGGCAAGACTGATGACGCGCATAACACCAAACATTTTCAATGAAGCACTCGGACATCCTGGCCAATTATTACACCATCCGACAACCGTCGAAAGCGGATGCATGTTAAGCTGTTGAAAGGTATGCCTGATCCTGTTTCCTGCCTTGTGTCAGGTTGCACAAACGAGTTATTTAGGACTTTATGCCGCGCAAGCAACAAAGACTAGATTGCACAAACGAAATTTCCTTCTATGGATAAATGAAATTGAACTGAATTCAGTTGAAAACGGGACGAATCAGTTTTGGTATATACAACCACCTTTAACAACAGGATGACTATGGGAGACAAACAAAAATCTATCCTGAAACAATACTCACAGTACCTATCCTTAGGCAACAAAGACCATGGATCGTGCCGAGAGATAAGGAAAAAGGAAAACTTCACACCCACTGGCAGCAGATGACCATAGACTGTGGTGAGATGCCCACGAACTCGTCCGTAGGTGCAGAAAACGTGAAGCCCAGCCTTGCTTGAGAAATGATCCAGACACAAACACCATCGGTTTGTGGAAATGGTGGGGAGACATGCTAAGAGTGCCGAAAAGTGTTAAAACATCAAAATTTATTTCGTCGTTGTCGTGAGCACACACAGAACCTCTCTCCTATATCGTTTATCATTTAAGTACTGACCAGTTTCGCCTGGCATTGCAGTACTGTCAATATGTATTTGTTGCACCCTGAGCATTGTCATAAGCAGTACTCGTTTATGCTCATTTACTGTTCACTCGTACTTCTGTTGCCACAAACCTGTTTAACCAAAATTCAACAGCAGGATGAAACAGTGTTTTGGTATTATGGTTACTACTCAAGTGCGAGGTGCACAATGACAGCATAGTCCTTGAAGGCGGTATTGGTGGCAATGGCACATTCTTACGAGGTACCCAAATTGTACCATCATCTTTTGCCATAAGATGTCCCACTTGATGTTTTTTTCCAAAGGCCGCAAAGACGATTCCATTTTACATACACGGAAAACACAGAACTACGGAGTGAGAAAGTTTTAATGAGACGTAGTGCCTCTGCGGGTGGGTGGGTGGGTGTTTGGGGGTTTAACGTCCTTTTCCACCACATAGGGTGATATCAAAGACGGGGCAACGATGAAAAAGCCAGCACAAATATTTGGCCCCAGCCGGGATCGAACTCACGACCCGAGCATTAGAAGTCCAACGCTCTACCATTCGACCACCCCGGCTCCCCCGTAGTGCCTCTGCAGCCATTCAGTATGTTGTTGACACCAAGCACAACGACAGTGATGCATATTTTGTTCTCGCTGTGTCTGATTAGCGCACCGCTTAAATACTAACTCCCACTGTAGGTAGGTCACGTTGGTCCAAGTTCCATGACCCTTGGACTGTACTCGTGCAAATCAAGTCGGGAGCATCAAGATTGGAGTCGTCCCAAGTCCCTCCGCCTCCAGCTCCATCTCCATCTTTGGGTCACGAGTGAGTGGCCTTCCCGCGACAGTCCTTCCGTCGCTCTTCATCGCCTCCTGCTCGGGCTTACGAGATGGCCTCCCTCCAGGGTGAAACCGCGGCGCTGGAAACGAGTTTCAGTTCGTTAGTTCACTTGCGCATTTGTCCATTGAAACGCGAATTACGGAAAACATACCTCCCCACTTAATGTAGCAAATTTACCATAACAGACCCACAACAAAAACTAGAACGTAAATAGAACGGAGAAATTATTCAATACCACATCATTTCGGAACATTTTTTTTAAAAACTACTTCATCCCTTTCGGGAAATTCGGGCTGCTTTCTCGGGGAAGCGCGTCGCTGCGGAGCAGCACCATGCAATACCTATCCCATATTTTAATTTTTGCTGGGGGAGGAAAGCCGGATAACCTGGAGAGAATCCTCCGATGAGCAGCCCGGTAGCCAACATCTGACGGCGCTCGTGCGCCATAGAACTCTCATGCCATTCACCTACAGACATTTCTACTTGGCCGTAGCAAATACTCCTAATTTACAGAACCTCTGCTAAAAGTAACAATCATTACCTCTGACGAATGCGCATCGGTCCATGTCCTCCCCTGCAGTCGTTCAAGCCTACAATGTCGCGTTCTAACGTGACTGAATACCACACTTTTCTTGCTTACAGCGTGCGACACACAGGTTTGGAAAATCACGCTTTGTAACACTTGTAGAGCGCATTGCCACACGTTTCAAGTAACTTTCTAACACTTGAGCGTGCAGCGCGCAAATCACAAAAGTCACTGTGTGTGTGTGTGTGTGTGTGTGTGTGTGTGCGCGCGAGGAGGCGGTGTAAACAAGCATTTAAGAAACACTAATCTTAAAAGGGGTGAAAATAAATAGTCGAGCACACAGCTATCCGATCCGTATTTTTTTTATGTGTGTTGGGTTTTTTTGGGGGTGGGGGGTGGGGGGTGGGGGGTAAATGAGTCAGCTCCTCATAACTTTTTTTTTTTCGCATGCTCTCGAATAGTCACGCACGATTTACACGGCCCTTAAACGCTTATGACCATGTTCCCCGTGTTTCACGGGACCGGGTTACGCTCCATGCATCCCTGTTCCGGGGCCGTCGCTTCTCTACGCTTCTACGACGACGTCCAAATCGGGCTAACCGAGACCGAACCGAGACCGAACCGAGCTAAGTGATACCTAAGACGGAAAAAAAAAAATACTCAGTGTTATTTCGCAGTGTGCACAGAAGCGATGAAAACTGTCGCATTCACCAGCACAGTGCATTTTCAGCCTGTTTAGAAAGTATTGCCTGCATGAGTTGTCTCCCTTGCCGCAACAAGCACGTATTTTTTCGTGGCAGAGCACAAAGCTCCCACGAAAAATGCATGCTTGCTGCGGGTCTGTGTATGCTCGGGGGACAACTCACGCAGGAAATAATCTCGAAACAGGCTGAAAATGTACTGTGCTGGTGAATGCGACAGTTTTCACCGCTTCTGTGCACACTGTGAAATAACACTGGGACCTCAAAGTTGTTCGCAACTGTCCATTTTCCTTGTCATTGAGTATTTTTGTTTATTACTTCTTAGGTATCACTTAGTTCGGCTCGGTCTCGGTTAGCCCGATTTGGACGTCGTCGTAGGGCCTTGAGGAGCGACGGTCCCGGAACAGGGTTGCGCTCCATGCAGTGACTACTCAGTGACAACCACAACCAGCCCAGTTTTTGTGACAGGAAACACACACACACACACACACACACACACACACACACACACACACACACACAAGCGAAATTACCGACCGGCTTTACTGACAGTCAGTCAAAGAGTCAACACATCAGTTAAGCGATTTAACAGTCTACCGATATCGTATCCGTGTACACACACAAACGAGTGAGTCATAAAATTGTTGAATGATATTAACAAACGTTATGGAGCAAGATTCACATTCCTTCAAATAAACCATTAAATGACACAAATTAGACTCGAGATATCACTCGGCGCAATCTGGAGACTAAAATAGTGAAAAAAACAAACAAACAAAAAAAACAAAACCCCAAAACCGATACCTGACTCAAGGACGGAATCAATCATAAGGTAACCACAACATAGTAATGCGAATGTAACAAACAGCAATGACAGCAAAAACTTTTTGCAGTTCGATAACAATGGACAGCATTAAAGACACCCAGTTGCTTCCTCTTGCACGACCCTTGGACAACAACAACAACAACAACAACAAAATGGGTACTTAAGGAACGCCCTCCCTCCCGCAGGAACAAGGGGCGCCTTACAATCAACACCCACTCACTCACCCAAAATACACGCATCACGCCTCCTCACGTACATTTAACTACATACTGTGCAGCATCATACACGGCCTCCCGTAACCTCGGCCTCTACACACACACACACACACACACACACACACAGAGTCACCTTCCCTGCCCTCTGTCTGTGTCCTCTGGAGGAAACGTATCTCGCGGCAAGGAAACGGAAAACGGAAAGAAAGAAAAAAAGTTTACGTCGACCAACCAGCTATTAAATAATTAAATCACGACAGCCCAGTGCATCCGATTTGAGTGCTGGTTTCCATGGTCGAGTTTCCCTCTCGTGGGTGAAGGCTGTTAAAAGATACCGAGCATCACCTGCCCGGGTTTTACTGTTTTCATCCTGTTGTCCCTGATCTGGTCCAGTGGTTAAGGTCTCCGACTTTGGATCCTGAGCCGCGCGGTTCGAATACCTGGTGCGCAGGAATTTAGATGGATTTTTTGCCTTTCCAAATCGAGTCAAAATCACGCGCAGACTCGTTTACGGCTCCCCATCCCACCCTCGTGTACACACGCACGCACAAATATCAGGTGTGCACGCCGAAAATCCCATGTCCGTTTTCCGAAGAAGAGTAGGCTGTGGCCGGTGGCGTGGTAAACAGAAATACTGCCGCACGCACCAGAGTGAATAGCAGAGTGAAGGTTTGCACATAAAGTGGCGGCGCTTATCGGCAGCAGGCTTTCACTGCTTCGTCCTCCAGCCCTGCGGCGCCATGAACACTTCCGTAGAGATCGATATGTGCGCCTAGGAGAAGTCTACCATAGCATCAGATCTCCAATGCGGTCGAAATACAGGGAGATAACGACAGGGCACTGTTAATCTTATCTTCAGCAGCCTGCGTGTAGTAGTTGACTTGATTTGGTGAGAAAAAGTCACCGGTCCAATTCCGGAGGGGATTGGAAGCAAGTGCCTCAAGATTTGCACCAATGAAATTCAACTCATTCTGCTCAAGCTGCGTGTGTAGTCGTAACAAGACTTCACCCCCCCCCCCCACACACACACATACAAACACCCTGCCGCACTGCTACAACTGCAGTCGTAACAATCAGTATGTGCGAAATCTTTGTTCTGTTCCACCGTTGATAGCCGTTACCATGTTTTCTTGGAGTGCTCGGGGAGCCTGGGTGGCCGAATGGTAGAGCGTTGGACTTCTGATGCTCGGGTCGTGAGTTCGTACCCCGGCTGGGGCGACGATATATTTGTGCTGGCTTTCTCATCGTTGCCCCGTCTTTGATATCACCCGAATGTGGTGGAAAAGGACGTAAAACCCCCAAACATCCACCCACCCTCTTGGAGTGCTCTCCTTGAGATACGCTTTTTGTTTTCGCTGGTTACCAACGTGTCCGTGTTTCATTCAACTCACGGGGGAGCCGGGGTGGCCGAATGGTAGAGCGTTGAACTTTCAATGCTCGGGTCGTGAGTTCCAGTCCCGGCTGGGGCCACATATTTGTGCTGGCCTGCTTCTCGTTGCCCCGTCTTTGATATCACCCATACGTGGTAGAAAAGGACGTTAAACTCCCAAACACCCACCCACCCATTCATTCAACTCATGCGTACGTTTTTCATGCGGTATATGCTGCAGAAAGAATGGCTAAAAGAAGGCGGCTGGGTGTCACCAAAGAGGCTCCATCCAGCTAGCGTCAGATAATAATAATTATTATGATGGTGGCGTCAGCGTGGAAAGGGTTAACCACCAGGCCACACCCCCTTGCCAGACGTCAAAACCTCATGCAGATCAGCCCATTTCTGGTGTAGTTGTCTTCGTGGTCGGCCGCGCTCTCTTGATGGCATTCACCGTTGCCGACGTGACCGTTGGTGATGTCTGTGAACTCTGTGGCGACCGTGGATACGCTGTTGATGCTGCTGGTACCGTTGTGACTGAGGTTGCTGTTGCTGTTGCCGTTGTGGTCGTTGGCATTCTTCTTGGACGGTCTCTTCAAGCCTTTCCGGTTGTTGTGCCGGCTCCCGATGGTGTTATCGACCTCTTCGTCCGCGACGAAGGCTGGATTGATGTGGACGTTCCTGTTGGCGGCCTCGATGGCGACGAGTGCGGCAGCCATTCTGGAGCGGTGACACACTGCGTGCTCAACAAAGTCCGCTCCAAGCTGCAAACAAGTATTAATACCGGTATTGCACTTGCTACCGAGCGATTGTTATTGGTGTCACAAACTTTCATTTTTTTGTTCCCGTATGTACGTCATAAACATCATTATTTTAATAAAATACAGGCGAGAAAACACTTTTAGAGGGAAACATGTTATCACAGTCAGCTCTTGTAGGCAGCGATCACGGGTGATGCAAATTCAAGGGAAAGAACTTCTGAGAGTTGAGTGATAAAATCTAGATCACTACAACCCACTTCTAGCCCATGTTACTCAATCTGCAGCGGCCTCGAGCCTTGCGGAGGAAGGCCTTGCGTAATAGTGGCTTGAAGTGGCTGCTACTGGTGTGCAGTGGCTTCTTCTTTTGTGATAAGTCGGGCAGGGGATGGTCGGCCTCGGTAAGCAAAAATTGCTACCTGTGTCACGGGGTGGGGGGGGGTGTTTGGGGGTTTAACGTCCTTTTCCACCACATAGGGTGATATCAAAGACGGGGCAACGATGAAAAAGCCAGCACAAATATTTGGCTCCAGCGGGGATCGAACTCACGACCCGAGCATTAGAAGTCCAACGCTCTACCATTCGACCACCTCGGCTCCCCCCTACCTGTGTCACGGCTGTATGGTACACAATGACCGCTGTCGGTATTGTTGTCGTCACTGGCTCTTGGTCACCATGATACGGTGACCATGACAATGCATGACGTGAGAGTGTGCGAGAGAATGGAGGATGAGTGAGCGAGTGCATGTGTGTGTGTGCTTGTCAGTGTGTGTGTCCATGGAGTAAACTTCGAGCATCCCGGAACTAACCCTTCAGTCTGGTAATTGCAGGTCATCACTCGTGTTCGTTTCCTGGATGGTGTGAGTGTGTGAGTATGCGTGGATGGTTGATTGATTGCATGGGTTGCTTTGCACCGCCTCAACGGCCATACACTACATCCTGACAATAGCAACACACGGTAACCTTGTTGTAGTCGGGCGAAACGACTACAGTGTTACTTAACTATACACCGGAATAACTACGAAAGCCATCCGTGGCTACCAAAAACGTTTATAGGCAAAAACAATGTCGTCCCGAATCCGTCTGTTTACCGAACGACACTTTAAACTTACGAGTGCCAACGTACTTTCTCTTCCTCTGGGGACATGCGTAGTCCGACGGTGACGTCAATTAGTTTGAAGACGATGAATGACGTAACGGCCGTCCACACTGAAATGCTGACCAACTCCAAGGCTTGAACTCCTAGCAGATAAAATCCACCACCCTGCAACCACACAGGAAATTTATTTTTCTCTCTTAAAATGTGGTGACAACATCAGACTCAAGAATGGCCGTACATGACCGTTGGTGTGAGTGTTTAAGGGTTTATCGTCTTTTTTTCCTACCATATACTTGTGAAATCAAGGACGGGGCAACGAGGAACAGGCCGTACACAATGACTAGGCGGAGAAGGACTTTGGTTTAGTCGTGAAATAGTCTTTGTTGCTTGCTAAGCACGCACACACACACACACACACACACACACACACACACACACACACACACACACACACACACACACACACACACACACACACACACACACACACACACACACACCTGGACAAGTCCGTTGTTTTCGTTGAAGACAGAGGCTACGTGGTCTTTGTGGGCAAATAAACCAGTGGCCAGCAGCCCCCAGAACCCGCCCACTCCATGGACGGCGAACGCAGACACTGGGTCATCGACCTTCACCTTCGCCATTCCTGCGTCAGCTAACAGGGCCAACATCGCGCCGATTGTTCCGATTGCCAGTGACTCCTTCACGCTGGTCACCGCGCAACATGCTGGCAAAATATTTAGAGGGGAAATATCGTAAGGTATCACGATCTACAGAAAACTACCCTGTTTGTCAAGAATGCAAAAATTCAAATATGGCGGCCATGGCTATATTCGTTACATTCAGTTGAAAAGAGCAGAAGAATCTTCAGGTACGCTTTCACGCTTTATATTACGTTTTATAACTTCAAACCAGGAAACTCACAACAAACTTTCATCTGTTATGCTCAGCTTTCAAGCTGAATTGTTTGCCTGTGAAACAATCGTGTGCAAAACAGAGACATGCTGTGAAGTTCTCTCTCTCTCTCTCTCTGCACGACCGCGTGCTGACAGACTCACGTGACTTGGAAACCCATGTCGCGTTCTCGAATTCATGTTCTGATTGTCGGTGTTGTGTTTTGTATGGATACCCCCACCCCACTGTCCCCAATCTGAACGGGCCGAAGAGTCTATCGGATTAAAAATCTGATATCTGAACTCTCTCTCTCTCTCTCTCTCTCTCTCAATGCTCGGGTCGTGAGTTCGTATCCCGGTTGGGGCCAAATATTTGTGCTGCCTTTTTTCATCGTTGCCCCGTCTTTCATATCACCCGTATGTGGTGGAAAAGGACGTGAAACTCCGAAACACCCACCCACCCCCTCTCTCTCTCATGCACAAGATAGTCCACTGTACGGCTCCTCCATATCTGACCACGTTCTTTCAACCAAGTCAGCGACACAACGCAAGAAATGGCCTGTTCCAATTACCATTACCTAGATTGGACATTTTTAAAACAAGCCTCTCATTCTCTGGGTCACTCTCATGGAACCAGTTGCCAGCATACTTAAAATGTACCCCGGAGCTTCATTCATTTAAAACTCAACTTGTCAGATACTTACGTCAGTCATAGGTCCATGAACAATATCCGAACCATGCTAAATTACTCGTTATCAGATGGCACTATGACATGTTACCTTTTTACAAGTTATGTTGTATGCTACAATTTCAAGGACCATGCTATCTACTTCTTCACCTATTTTCCGATGTGTTTCCTTAGAATTTCTTGCGCTTCTTTCTATCTTTGCATGTTTAATTTTTTCTATTTTCTTATTAGATTTACTCCTTTGTGCCTGGTATACTTTTTGTCACGTTAGCCTTTATTTTTTTGTGTTTCTAGATTAGCAGGACAGCTTGTAAGATAGGCAGGCCATGCCTACAAGTCTTCATCCTGAAATAAACGTTTCAGTCAGTCAGTCAGTCAGTCTCTCTCTCTCTCTCTCTCTCTCGCTCACACACACAAGCGTCAACAGACCAGAGGTCAATGTTGAAGTTCGTACATTATACCGGATACAAACAGTGCCTACAACAGTGGATGTTTGCAAGCTTTGAAAAAGAGGAAGGCTGTTTCAGTATTCAATCACACGCAAGCACCAGCAGGGAGAGGGAGAGAAAGTAAACTATAGTGCTGCACGATACAATCCCCTGCGGGATTTACTCGCCTGTGGCGTTGCTAACAATTGTAAAACTCCAAACGCTACAAAATGGGGGCAAATTCATACGCGATGTACGCCTCTTCAGAGAGATTTGTTCCATGGTCTGAATGGTTGACATTTCGCCTGCTTACAGTGAACTAATGGCCTTCCTATTGCTGACTGCAGGCAACGACATTTGGACAAAGATCCCAAGTTCATCATTGATTCCAGGATGCCCTGTGGCAAACGCCGCGTAATTGCCAGCAAACTTGTGACGAATCGTAACTATTCAGCCTAGCTGGTGAAGCGAGGTACACTTCAATGGACACCACAGAACACTGTAAAAATGTCGTTCTCGAACGTTTCAATCAAAGAATCAGCTGTGTAGCGTGATACTTTGCTTAACAGAACGAGTGACTGCTAGCGGAGAGGATGAATTTATTTGTATTGTTTATTATCCCGTTACTGGGACACTCCGGTCGCCCCCCCCCCCCCTAACCCCCCCACCCCTCCCCCGCGCGACAACACAGTACAGCTCCACCCAGTTTTCCCCTGAATGCACGGTGTATTCCTTTCCGCCGCACTTCCCGTTTGGAATAATAACGATAATCATGAATATTTATTTGCGCTTATTCTCTGTGAGCTCTAAGCGCTGACAGAGGTAAAATAACTAAAAGAAACTAAAAACTGCTAGAAAAATAAAAAGCACTAAAATAGCTAAAAGAACACACGCACACACACACACACACACACACACACACACACACACACACACACACACACACACACACACACACACAGTGTCTGTTATTCACTCATCATCATCAGGTGTGTCTTAATGGACGGTTTAAAGCCGAGGACTGAGTCTGTGTGTCCGATGCTTTGCGGAAGTGTGTTCCAAAGGGTTGGTCCTCGGTACAGAAACGATCGCTCTCCGTATGACTTCGTTCTGACATTTGCAACACGGGGGACGCGAGTGTCAGCTGAGAATCTGAGTTGTCTGGATGGCGTGTATGTGGTGTGAATGGGATGTTCAGCGTGCACACTTGACATTGCACGTGCGTGTGTACATGAAAGGCGAGACAGGCACCCTGAACGAGTCTGCACGTGATTCTGGTTCGATTTGAAAAAGAAATATCCAAACCAAATTCCTGCCCACCGAATTCGAATCATGCATCTAAGAATCCGAAGTCGGATGGGTGAGCGATGGTCTAATAGGTAGCGCGTCGGATTTAGCCGCTGCGCTACTGAACGGCCGTCACCAATGTCATGGCGATGAAGCTTGTGATGTGTGATACCGGTTTTTCCTGGCTGCCGGGCTGCTCATCGGGGGTTTCTCTCCGGGTTATCCGGCTTTCCTCCCCCAGCAAAATTGTAAAAAAATAGGTATTGGGTGGCGCTGCACCGCGGCGACGTGCTTTCCCTGGGGGAAGCAGCCCGAACTTCCCGAAAGGGGTAATAAAGTAGTTAAAAAAAAGAAGTCATAACTCTTACAGACTTCAACATAAGTCAAGGACAACTTGCATATTTGGCTAAAATTCCTGGAAGATGTCCGTGCAGCACATGGTGGTTTTTCAACTTCAGCAAGCTTTGCAGGATGCATTGTTAACCCTTTAACACTTTCACACCAAACATTTTTTGAAAGATTCCTTGATCTGTATTTTTTGTGAATTCTTGAAAATTAGACCTGTCTTCAAGGTGGTCCTTGACTTATGTTGAAGTCTGTAGACCAAATCCCCTGCACTTAGCGAAGTATACATGCTCTCTCTCCTACTACCCACTACTAGTGACACGTTTGTTTCATTGCTGACTTTGGTCTAGCGTTAGGGGTACGTCGGGTGGCTGCAACGGCTGAGAGTCTCACTAGATATCGGAGGATGGAGGGTTCGAATCCCGAAGGGTCAAATTTTGTACAGGCCTTTTATATCAGTGCCCTCGTCTTTGACATCATTCTTGCAATAGACGGAAGATATAAACCCTCTCCCACCTCCCCTCCCTCCCTCCCCATCGTCCCCTGGTGTTAGATTGGAATCGTTCTGAGCAAAAGATAAAGCTGGAATATCAAAGCCTGCAGCCATCTTTTCTTCTGCTGCTCTCTTTTCTGTCTCTTGTATTTTTTAAAGCAAAAAAAAAGAAAAAAAGAAAAAAAAGAAAAACACTACCCCTCCCCCCCCCAAAAAAAAAAAGAAAGAAAAAAAAAAGAAAGAAAGAAAGAAAAAAGAACACCCCCAAAACAAAACAAACAAACAAACAATCACAAACAAACAAACAAACAAACAAACAAACAAACAAACAAACAAACAAACAAACAAACAAACAAACAAACAAACAAAACCCGACAACACAAATGCTGCCCGTTCCTGAATTTAATCTTTAATTTATCCCATCATTCTGAAAACACATACATGTACTTTCGAACATGCGCATGCGCATTGCCCGACTCTGAGTCAGCTGTTTCACTCTCTCTAGGAAGCGCGAAAAGTGATACGATAATGGCGTTTGTTCCAGAAACGAGATGGAACTGATTGTTTCACAATTCATTTTTTTTTTCCTCAGACCACTCATTGTAGATCGATTGTCCAACAGGCCGGAAATGCAGCGATTCCCTTGGTAACACGGAAATGTTGCGTAACACGACGCAGTCATTGAAGTGCGAGTGTACTTCAAATTGAAAAATTCCAGTTCCAATGCACGTGTTGAGTTTTCCTCCCTGGAAACATTTCTGCCGGTAAACACCTTCTGATTTTTTTTTCTTTTCCCCTCTTTTACATAGCTGTGAACTTTCCGTGGTTTGAAATATGAGTGGGGGGTGGGGGGGGGGGGGGAGAGAGAGAGAGAGAGAGAGAGAGAGAGAATCGAGCCCTACCCCAACGCGGAAATCCGGCAGTGAGTAGCGTCTTTAGAAATTAGAGTTTTGATTTATCTGAAACATTTCACAACGATAGCTGCTGGCCGCACGGGCAGGATCATCAGCCCAAGTACTGTCTGATCAGATCCACGATGGCTCGCCTCTCCTCGTTTCCTCGTCTCAGCAACACGCCACGGTCCGAATGTTTCACTGGTGGCGGTCGTACGCTCATGGATGTGAGGAAGGTACGGTCATGCAAGAGAGAGAGAGAGAGAGAGAGAGAGAGAGAGAGAGAGAGAGAGAGAGAGAGAGAGAGAGAGAGAGACAGACAGACAGACAGACAGACAGAGAGAGAGAGAGAGACAGACAGACAGACAGACAGAGAAGGGCGAGTGAATGTGTAGAGTGGATGATTTTACATGTACCAGCTGACGAACGTGATACTAAAATGCATACGTGTGGTGGTGTGTTATATTCTTGATTTTAAGTAATTTTCCTGGTGAATACTTTTAAATTTTTGTTTTGAAATTTCATTTTTATGTATATATTTGTAGTCTTTTTTACGAATGTGAATAATTATGTTTGTTGCTTATGCGCGGCAGAAAAGCAATTTCCCTTTTCGGGATTAATAAAGTGTTCTGTATTATGTATTCTGTATGCAATTTACCAGACTACAAGAAGTAAGCTTCAAAGACAAGATAGCGTATTAATTAATTTGAACAGCCTAAATTTGAGTTTCAAGGTCATACATACTTTACGTCTTCCGTGTCAAGAAGGCATGTCTTTTAAAACAGACAATTTACCAGACTACAAGGAAGTAAGCTTCAAAGACAAGATAGCGTATTAATTAATTTGAACAGCCTTAATTTGAGTATCAAGGTCATGCACACTTTGCGTCTTCCATGTCATGAAGGTATGTCTTTTAAAATAGACAATGTGGTTAGACAAAGGCTGCGAGGGAGACACAGTTGACAGGGTGGGGTGGGTGTTTGGAGGTTTAACGTCCTTTTCCACCACATACGGGGTGATATCAAAGACAGGGCAACGATGAAAAAGCCCGCACAAACATTTGACCCCAGCCGGGATACGAACTCACGACCCGAGCATGAGAAGTCCAACGCTCTACCATTCGACCACCCCGGCTCCCCCACACAGTTGACAGGCTGGAGATTTTAAGGATAAAGAGAAAGAAGATAAAGATCATAAATGTATTTTCCCCCTAGTGCGATTGTCCTTCCGCCTACCCCATGTTCGCCATGCAGAGTCAACGGACTCTTTTAAAGTCGCTTTATAAAGTCTCATTTCATCCGGCTGTATTATACAGACTAACTTCTCTATCATCACTGTTACCATCATTGTCATTTTACGATGTCGTGTTAGGATGTATCATAGCTGTGTGTATGTAACGTGTATGTGACGCCTGTTTCATGTGTATGTTATGTGACGTGTATTTCATGTGTATCTCATGTGTATGTATTGCCACTCTACTATTGTGAGGTGCCTAGAGCTCCAGCAGGAGACTGGGCGCCAGACAAATCCTCATTATTATTATTATTACCTGTGATGGAGACAAGAGAGGAAAGGACTCCATTGATGACGTAGCTGACGCAAAACTTCTTGTGTAGAGCATAACTGGAGAAGACAGTCAGTCAAGAATACAATCAGAGTGGGTGACTGAAACTACTTGAAATCGTGTGCTGACTCTTTCGTGATCATCCGCTTGAAATTTGATTCACGAAACACAAGATGTAACACAGAAACCTACACCAATCTTACCTTCATCTAGAAAAGGGTCTATGCGACGTGTATTTGATAAGCGCTTAACCTTTTTTTCCCTGCAGATGAAGGTACTGAGATATATATGCAAATGGAAATAATTTTATCCAGCATTAATAAGTATCGCTACAACACAACCCACATTCATCTGGGAAAGGGCCTAAGTGGCATGTACATGTATTTGCTAAGCGCATAACTTTCATTCCAGATGACGCTACTGAGATATTTATGCAAATGGGAACAATTTTATCCAGCATTAATACAAACCTCTACATTAGTAGCTACTCGGACAGCTGATTATTATTCACTGTAAAGAAACAGAAACATGCAGTCTAAACAATGCGAGGTATGCTGGGTCCAAAACTGCCCGGAATTAAGACATTTTAGTGGATGGTTCCAGTGTCAAGTTGTAAGCCAAGTGAAAAATAATCATACCTTACGCCGAAAGCAATGATTCCACCGCAGTTGGCCGCCATGAGAGTGTTTGTAGCCGCTCTGAAACGTACAAGAATGTGGTGAATGTTTGAAGAGCCCGTCGTCTTACCGAGGAATACGATGACAGTCAGGCCAACACTCTTCACGTAGCGAGTTCTAATATTGACTGCGGAAGAAGTCTCATTCACTCACAAAAAGACTCGTGAGCGCGTAGAAAAGTTATGGCTGTGTGGAGTTTCTTACATCACGTCTCTCGTGTCACACTGCACTCTCAAGCTTCGCACATATAAGAATGCACGTGCTGTTGGAATTCACACAGTCTTCAGAGAGGACTTGACCTTCGGCTTAATAATCATGATTATCTCTCTCTCATGGGTTACCTGTCTGGAAATCAGTGCTAGTAACGACTCGTCCTGACACCAGCTGAAACCTAACGGCGAATTATGGTTGGTTGTTTAGGGTTCCGTTTTCTTTTCTACCACATACTGCTGATACCAAACACGGGGCAACAAGGAGAAAGCCGGGATTCGAACTCACGGCCGCGAACATTGAAAGTCCAACGCTATACCAGCTTGGCTGAACCGGCACCCCGCCTTACTACTACTGTTGCCTATGATTAACTGTTTGCATCCCTCAGAGCGGGAGTTGTGGTGTCCCCGCTGCCCATAACCAGTGTAGATGCAGTGCGGCATGGCTGTGTGTGTGTGTGTGTGTGTGTGTGTGTGTGTGTGTGTGTGTGTGTGTGTGTGTGTGTGTGTGTGTGTTTGTGTGTGTGTGTGTGTGTGTGCGCGCGCGCGCGTGCTGGTTGCCTCTTGTGTGTTCCCCATGCATGTATGATATCGTGCGCGTGCGTGTGTGCTGGTTGTCGCTCTGTGTGTTTCTCTCACATGTGTTGTATTTATGTATTTATATCTTTGTTCGTCATAATTTATATATGTTAATCTTAATCAAGTTAATGTCACTTTGTAAAGCGCTTAGAGCCCACAATGGTGGGGATTGATTTCGCGCTATATAAGAATTATTATTATTATTATTATTATTATTACATGTATTACTACTACTACTATGAAACCTGTCTATATAAAAAAAAATCACAAAGTAGATAGATGGATCCGTTCATGGTAAAAAAATTAAGGGTCTAGTGGTTCTTTCTGTGAGTTTGGTCCTGTGATAGTACTTTGGCCCTTGCGTAGTTCAGTCTTCTTCTTCTTCTTCTGCGTTCCCGGCCATGCTAAATGGAAAGTCCGGTCTTGGTGACGAACTCCGCTGTCCGCCGCAGCGACGTAGTTCAGTCTAATTCTCAGCCTCGTCGGTTTCAAGATGGGCAGATATTTTCCGCTCCAAAAGAATAGAACTTATAAAATGTGGATAAACCTAAGCTGAAATGCTCCAATGGAAACCAGGAAAACAATACTGACCGGGAAGCAACCTTCCACTTTCCTCCGCTGATGCCGAAGGTGCTGCCACAGTTAAACGCCAACCAGCTCCACCTACGATGATAAACAATACTATTACTACTAATAATAATGAGGACTTTTTGGCGCCCAACCTGCTGCTGGAGCTCTGGGCGCCTTACGATAGCACAACATTACAGACACATTACATACACATTACATGCATTACAAAACACAGTTATACAGTACATTCGTACAAACAACATGATCATGATGATGGTGAAAAACTGAAGAGCACGGGGTGTAGGGTTTGGACAGGCATATCTAACCACTGTCAGGGATCCACAACACCCTACTCTTCACCCCTCGGCCTAAGTATCTTGACAACTATCTGAGATATAAGCGTTCAAAGAGACCCATTGCCCAGAAGTTCTCACAGTTGAAAAGAAACTGGTCGCTGGCAAGGTCTGCTATTTTTTTTTTACTACTTTATTATCCCTTTCGGGCAGTTCGGGCTGCCTCCCCTGGGGGAAGCGCGTCGCCGCGGTGCAGCGCCACCCAATACTTATATTTTTTACAATTTTGCTGGGGGAAGAAAGCCGGATAACCCGGAGAGAAACCCCCGATGAGCAGCCCAGCAGCCAGGAAAAACCGGTATCACATATCACAAGCTCGACCTGGGCTCGAACCCACGCTTCATCGCCGTGACATTGGTGACGGCCGTTTAGTAGCGCAGCGGCGAAATCCGACGCGCTACCTATTAGACCACCATTCACCCCATACAGAAATTTGGCGGTGAAAGAGTTTTAAGTAATAAGAGCACACACACACACACACACACACACACACACACACACACACACACACACACACACACACACACACACACACACACACACACACACACACACTAACCAACTAACCAACTAACTAACTACATCGACTCTCACCAAACGATCTGGCAGGTGCAGCGACATCAAACGATTACTGTGATATTTAATATATCGGTTTTCAATCACCCCCAGCGCCCTAAATACATCTAACTCTCACCAGAGTATGAAAAGCCCCAAAATTGCACCGACGGGAGACTCCATTTTATGGTCGTCATTTTCAGTAAACCTCCCTCTGCGCGGCTTGATCATGATGGCAGCGACGAGGGCTGACACCCCTCCCACGACATGGACCGGCCCGTCCCCTGCTACGTCGACCACGCCCATTTTCCGGAGCCAGCCATTGTTGGCCCACACCCAGTGTGCAGGGAAGCAGTAGATTAAGGTGTTGAAGAAGGAAAATATCAAATAAGACGTGAAGCGTGCTCGCTCTGCAATCGCACCTAAATGAGAGGGGGAAAAAATGCCGTTTTTACACTCTCTATTACTTAGTCCTCTGGCTTCAAGTGGAGCATAGGCCATCGACCACCCTTCGCCATCGCACTGTATTCTGGGCTATTCTTGCCACTCCAGTCCAGTTGGTCCCCTGCTTAATATATAGCTCTGCCTCAGTTACACTGTCTATGCTAGGAGGTTTTTGTTCAACAGAGGGTATGTATGTATGTATGTATGTATGTATGTATGTATGTATGTATGTATGTATGTATGTATGTATGTATGTATGTATGCCTGAGTCCTGTAAAACTTGTGTGCGAGCGATCATGATGTATGTTGGCCTGTGTGGAGAGCTTGATGTATATGTTAATTTCTCGTTTCATGTACCCCCAACGGGGTTTTGAAATAAAATTGGACTTGACTTGACTTGACTTGACTTGACTTGACTTGACTTGACTTGACTTGGCTTGTTGCTTTGGCTTGTAGAAACCCGTTTTGCTAGCGCAACTTTCTCACTTCATGGTGTCACGACTGAGAGTACAAACAGGAAGTCGGCGATCCCATAAATAAAGTGTTGCGAACGTGAGGTCAACGTTATCCATGCAGTATTATTAGGCATGTTCAGTAGGACTTCCGTCATTTTGACCAATCACTCCCCAGTACCTTTCTGATAAGCTCACAACGTACGAAATATCCCGCACTCTCCGCTCATCCTCAGAAAAGCTACTTAAGGTCCCCCGGGTCAACCTTAAAACATTTGGCCAACGTTCTTTCAGTTATAGTGCCCCCCCCCCCCCCCGTTTGGAACTCCTTGCCATCTTCTCTGAGAAACATCCCTTCCCTCCTACAGTTTAATTAAAGCACAACTCAAAACACATCTTTTCAAACTAGCTTTTAATCTTAAGGTTAAACTCCACCGCCTGTATTGATGTGTATAAATGTGTGCATGTGAATGTTGTGTGTATGCGTGAGCAAAAAGCGCATTAAGTGCTTTTCCCAGCAGAACCCCGCGCTCTACAAGTGTAATATATTCTTCTTCTTCTTATCATTATTACTTCGTAAGGAGGACTTCGCTAAGCAGTGTAATCCCACCATTTACATGTAAATTAGGCTCACACGGCAGAGGCCGCGAGCGGCTAACGCACTCTATTAGCTAAAGGTACCCCTAAAATGCCTAATTAAATGGGTTACACTGCTCAGCGAAGTCCTCCTTACAAAGTCCTACTAAACATCCCTATTATGTAATATCATATATAATTATTCTACACATGAGTTGTACTGCTGTACTCCCGGCTGAGGCCAAATATTTGTGCTGACCTTTTTCTCGTTGCCCACACTTTGATGTCACCCTTACGTGGTTGAAAAGGACGTTTAACTCTCAATCCCCCTCCCCCCGATCCACCTCCACCATTGTACTACTGTACCAGGCGTCTTACCCGACACGATGGTTGTGGCCGTGGTTGCAAAGGATGCTTGGAACACGAAGCTCGAGTACTCCACTCCCATGCTAGCTCCATCTACTTGTTAACAGACAGACAGATAGACAGACAGACAGACAGACAGACAGACAGACAGACAGACAGACACACACACACACACACACACACACACACACACACACACACACACACACACACCACAGGTTAGCAAAAACAATCCGAACATTCTACTATTAGCCCAGACGGTTTGAGCATTCATGTACAAGACCAGACTGATGGAA
>JACVVK020000264.1:697500-717500 GCA_018292915.2 Batillaria attramentaria
TGTGTGTGTGTGTGTGTGTGTGTGTGTGTGTGTGTGTGGTGTGTTGTGTGGTTGTGTGTGTGTGTGTGTGTGTGTGAGAGAGAGAGAGAGAGAGAGATGATGATGATGAAACTTTATTTCTCAACGGCTAAAAGTTTGACAGAAAGTACGATCAGTTTTGCCAAACTTGCCGTTGCTAATACTACGAAAGATTAGAGAAAAGCAAATAATAAGAATAAAAAGACATAAAAAGAGAGACAACAAAATTGAAGAAAATACATCTGGAACAAGAGAACACAGTCATGCACACACACACACACACACACACACACACACACACACACACACACACACACACACACACACACACACACACACACACACACACACGCGCGCGCGCGCGCGCGTACACCCACTGTGTCAAGGTCAAACATTTGTAGTTCCATCTGGAAGAGAGAGAGAGAGAGAGAGAGAGAGAGAGAGGACTGACTGACTGACTGACTGACTGACTGACTGACCGACTGACTGACTTTATTTTCCAAGGAAAGAGGTTATAGGCACGCAGGCCCAAATTGCAAACCTGTCCTTGCTAACATCCACATGAACAAAATTAAGTAAAACAAACATCAAGTGCAAAACAAAACAAAAGCAATGCTAACTAAACCTGACATCATGTTTGTGCAGGAACAACACACACACACCACACACACACACACACACACACACACACACACACACACACACACACACACACACACACACACACACACACACACACACACACACATACATACCTCTCAGTACAGAGAGAGAGAGAGAGAGAGAGAGAGAGAGAGAGAGAAACTGAAAATCAGAAACACTACAACATACTGAAACATAGTATAGCGTACTACAAAATACCTGACTGCATGGTGAAGATAATGAAAGACGATGTAAGAATCCATGTTGCATCGTCCCATTCGCTGGCACTCCGGACTTCTGCATTTGGCGTCGTTTGCAGACCAGAGGAATTGATCGACACAGTACTCTCAACAGGCATCCTGGGAAATTTCCTTCAATCGTTTTGTCGTTGTTGTTGTTGTAGTGATGCTTGTGTGTTGATGTTTGTGTGTTGGTCACACTGATACTTGATACGTAAGTGAATGACGTGACAACGCTGCGTACGTTGAGGCTTATTTTGTCTTTCAGAGCTGGCACATTTCGGAAATGTCTATGCAGTGTAAGCGTAGAAGAAGGCACGAAGACTCGCTGAAGCAATTTCGATGACAATTTCCAATTTCCTGCGACAAAAATAAACAGTGCAACTTAGGAACAAACTGTAACGATAAAACACATTGTTTTCGGCGCTGTCAGCCCTCACTCTTACGTTAAACTTCAGTCAGCTATATATGTAGAAGCATGGAAGGGGTCACGAGAACTAAGAGAAGCAACTGTCACTACGAGATTCAATTTCCTGCAACAAAAATTAATTAATTATGGTTTTGTAGTGAGACAACTGGTGCACAACCCCCAAACGTACGCGGTAGGTTTTGAGTCAGAGGAACTGTCAGTCTTCTCCCTCATACTAAAGCACTTTTCATCCCCCGTAGTGTAGTGGTTAGCACCGGCCCATGGACCGGGAGACCCGGGTTCGAGTCCCAGCCGAGGCAAGCGGGATTTTTCCTACCTAGATCGGCTCCTACCCAGAGCGGGTGTGCTATGGGCCCAATAGGGAGGCTGTTGCCACACAGCCGAGATTCACCCACTTCACGGGTGCGCCTTTGGGGGTGTTTCCCTTGGTATGACACGTCTTATGATGTGGATGATTCCACGGCCGGCACCGCAGGTGCCGTAGTTCCCGGGTCTGGTTAATGCCGGGATATTTATGACAGGAAGCGTGGAATGCGGCCCTGTCCTGCAGTCCCAAACCACACGAACCTCCACAGCATCATCTTACCATCATCCTCATCTCCATCATCATGCATAATAAAAATTGCCCCAGCTTCCGAGCCCTCCGTGGATTCCACCCATTACCGGGGAGGAATACCACTGGAGCCGGCAAAGAGTTGTGGCAGCAAAAAAACAAACAAACAAACAAACAACACACACACACACACACACACACACACACACACACACACACACACACACACACACACACACACACACACACACACACACACACACACACACACACGCGCGCAAAAAACAACAACAACAACAACAAACAAACAAAAAACAACAACAAAAAAACCAACAACAACAACCAAACACACACTTTCCATACTACCTGTTGGTCCTCAAGTGCCACGACTAAAAAAGGAACATACTCCCTCTCCCTCCCAGTTAGTAAACAGACAACAACAACAACAACAACAACAACAACAACAACAAAGGAAACTGTCAGTCATCGGGTGGCCCTATTTATCTCAAGCCAGTAATATCCTGTATTGAACGTAATGAAAGTATGTGACCATATGCTGTCCCTACTTTCTAAAAACGATTGTCCTAATTTCAAGTTAAGATAAAAAAAATGTACCGTAGAATTCGGTACCTAGTATTAGCGAAAACTGTTTCGGGTGCGTTATGATTTCCCCACACTTCTTTTCTCGTTGAAAACTGAAGGCTGTCTGACAAACACCACAGTGCATTAGCCTACAAAACACAAAGAGGTTCCGCACAGGCAGAGGTTGTTAACCCCGCAAATGAGGACCGCTTGTTGTCATCTTATTGAAAATCTATGGCTGTCTGACCACCAAAAGCGATTACAATGCATTAGCCTACAAATACAAAGAGGTTACGTAGATACGACGCTTGTTAAAGCCTCAATACGTAAGGCATGCGTACAACAGCATATGGAAAACGTCTCATCGAGCTTGCTTTATCCGTGCATCAGAATCAGTCACTTGGCGTTTGTTGTAGAGATCGCGAAAAGCCACTGCATTTCGATGGAAATTTCTAGACCATCCCAGAACATGCTGGTGCAGTAACGTCAGTTAGATTTCGTCACCTTGGAAAGATTTCGAACTTGCCAGTAAGTTGAGGAGGGTGGGGTGGGTGTTTGGGAGTTTAACGTCCTTTTCCACCACATAAGGGTGATATCAAAGACGGGGCAACGAGAAAAAAGGCCAGCACAAATATCTGGCCCCAGCCGGCGGGATTCGAACTCACGACCCGAGCATTGAGAGTCCAACGCTCTACCATTCGGCCACCCCGGCTCCCCTAGTAAGTTGAGGAATGTTCTAGATCTGACCTGTTTAGTATATAGTATAGGCAGCCCTGGACAGCGTTCTGGGTTCTTCTTCGTTCATGAATTTGTTCTCCGCGCATCTTCTGTTAATAAAGTATTGGAGTTGTATTCTGTTGTATCCCGTGTCTTGTCTGCGAGTGCACGAAGAGAGCGACATAACACGAGTAAAAAAAAACACAACAACAACAGGGTTACAGGGTTACAGGGTTACAATATAGCATCTGAAACCATTGTGGTGACCCCGGCCGGCGTATGTCATGTTCTAGAAGTGTACCGCGTACCGAACGGACGACGTTATTTGGTTGCGGACTGAGGACAGGCTACACGGCGCTGATTGGTGGCTATTTGTAGATCATTTGTCTAGTCCCAATCTGTTCACCAATGGACCGTCGGCTTAAAGAAATTCGTATTCCTCTAATAGTAGAAGCCACAAAGTCACGAAAACGGTCGCGATAGCCAAATAAAACATCCTTCTATCTGGCAAACAGCCATACAGCTTCGAAAGCGGCTGTTTACTATCTCAGATACGTTACGAACTTGGAGGCTTTAACACGCAAATGAGGACCCGGTTTCAGGACAATGTCACAGCCGGATGGTGGACAGTGCTGCGGACGATGTGCAGTGCTCACCGGCGAGCGTCTGAATGGAAGGTAATTTGCTTGTCCAAGCTGAATACGTAAGGATAACTCAAATGGAATCTGCCGAGGAACGAAATTAATGTGAGTTTGTTTCGGGGATTGCGTAACGTAAACGAGATCAAAGCGGAAGAGCGGATATATGTTTTGCAAAGAACTGAATTTTTTAGAATTCGCATCAAAGAACTTTGAAAATAGAACTGTACATAGGACGGATGTGGTGGTGGGTGTGGGGACCTGAGTGGGGAGGGAATGATGAACCGGGCGAAAGAGGGTTGCGGTTCGAGTTGGGGGGAAATGGGGAGGGAGGCGGGGGGGGGGGGGGTCGGAAAAATAGAATATTTTTCAAAGTAACCAGCATCAGCATCAGGACACACGCTCATCCCTTTGCGGTCAATGTACGCAGCCTTAAAAAGAAAAATTGCGCAAAACTCTGTGTACACTGTCTCTCAACTGTTAATCTGTGTGTGCTCAAAGAAAATTGCCCGTATCATATGTTTCTGAAACATTTCCGGAAATTAATCAAAATGATCTTGTACATGCGTAAGCGTGCATCGTAAACAGGAAACCACACACACACACACACACACACACACACACACACACACACACACACACACACACACACACACGCGCGCGCGCACACGCACTCACGCACGCACACTAGCGCCTGAAATGCCGCATACACAAGTCATACAGAGGCTATTTAATACGCTGGAATACATCTCAGTTATCTAGTTAACCGTCCGGCAAGAGTTACTTCCTCTTCCTGGGTCTCATTAAAATGGAAATGAGTCCACTTTCCCCCCGTCTCATTCAAAGAGATTACTTTGAAGTCGTACTGAATGCGGTCCATGCATTTTCCTTAATTGTGCTCGATATCTAATGCAGAAGGCATAAAAGAGTTACTCTGCCCATGACGTTAATAGTCTTTAACGCCACATAATTATCTGTATGTTCCCAGATCTTCCTTTGAGTTCAGCTGATAAAAGCAGACGTGGCCCGGGCGGGAGGTCAAAATCTATGGTTTTAATACAAACTTGATTTGTTCTAGTATTGAAAACGTATCCCATCTAGAGATTAAAACGGGTTTGGATTACTTCTGGGCCATCCACATTCGCTTTGATCAGTTCTCTCTCTCTCTCTCTCTCCTTTTTTTTTTTGCTGAAGCAATTACTGGCTGCAAAGATGAAATTTTGATGAAATGGCGATGCAGTGGCAATTTGTGAAAAGTTTCCAGCGAGCGTGAAATCGCAAGAATATTTTATGGCAAGAAGTGCAGCCATTGTGAAATCAGATCAGGAAAATGTGAGTACATGAAATGACCAGACATTGATAACGCAAAATACAAAACAGTTTTTTCCCCTTTGGTCAAGAACGTAAATCGACTGCATCTCCAACGGTTAATTACTGACATAACAGTGTACTTGCTCTCGCAGAACCGGTTTTGGGGTGAAACCGAGTTAAGGGAAAAGGCCAGCTGAGGAGGAGGACAACATGGATGGGGCATCTGTGGATGAGTATGAGGAGAACAGGGGTCCGTGTGTGTGTGTGTGCGGGGGGGGGGGGGGAGGGGAGGGGGTAGGTGGCGGGTTGTAAGAACTGAGTCGCCATAAAGTAAATGGTGGCACATGCTGAAAAAGAAAAATTCGATGCGACAAATGTGACTCGAACCTGATCTCTCGCATTGGTGGCAGAGTCATAACCACTAAGCCAGCCACCACCCCGGGTTTAACGTCCTTTCACATCACATACTGGTGACACCAAATGCTGGCAGACAAGGGGGAAAAATAGTACACATTCTGGGCTACATTGTACTAGCCGAGATTCGAATCACACCCAGGGCCCGTATGTAATAGTTGAGGTTAGGGATTTTAGCCCCGAGTTAGAGCCTAACCTCGAACTAAACTAGCCCTAGGGTTAAATTTTCTGTTGTTTTTTGTTTAAATCAGGAAGCTGGCCCATTCCAGCAAGGTGCCTAAGCCGTTATAGAAGGATTTTTTTCTTCCTTTCTTCGCTTCCTTTTTTATTTAATTCTGCTTTTGGGTTTCTTTTGTCCTAGTGAGTCTGGGTTAGGCCCGTAGCCGTGGTAATTAACCTCGACTTTTACATACGGGGCCAGGACTTTCCAGCGTTCTCCCAGCCGCAAAATCTTGTACAAGTACCAGCTGATGAACGTGATATTAAAACAAACAGTAAGATTTCCTGATTTTACGTAATTTTATTGGTCGAGTTTGTTTTACTGAACTGTTCAGCCCCCCCCCCAAAAAAAAAAAAAAAATTAAAAAAAATAAATAAATAAAATAAAATAAAAAAATGCAATAAAAAACAGAATTTAAAAAAGAAGAAGAAAAAGAAAACAAACGCAATTCTAAATTCCGAAATTTAAATAGCTGAGCTGTCCCTTCGCACCACGTGATTGTAATGTGTTCATGTCTGGTGTGTGAGAGAATGCGTGCGATTCACGTGGGCGTGCGTGTTGGGTTCCGTCCGCGGCGCTTTGAGCCGATTAAAAAAATTGGGTAACGCGCCTATACAATACTCAATTATTATTATTATTATCATTATCAAAGAAAATAAGAGAGAGAGAGAGAGAGAGAGAGAGAGAGAGAGAGAGAGAGAATCTGATACACACACTTACCTACCTCCGCAGGAGTCGGGAATATAGGTAAAAGGTAGTTTCTTAGCCGGGGTGAGGATATTCCTCTTCCAGACCACCTATAAAGATGCAGGCGAGGGAGAGAGAGGGGAGTGAAAGAGAGAGAGTTCGCTTGTAAACGAGAGGAAAAAATATGTCATAGCTGGGGAGAGAGAGAGAGAGAGAGAGAGAGAGAGAGAGAGAGAGAGAGAGAGAGAGGAAAAGAAAATCACCCACTTACCTACAACACGTAACCTCACCTTGGAGAAAATAGCTCGACTCATCTGAGCTCTTTGCCCAAGACCAAAACGTGTCTAAAGGCTTTGGTCTTTTTCTCGGCCATCGATTCGCAAAAGCAGAAGCTTGGCAAAAGCATTACAAGAACCTTCCGGAGCTAGAACCTTCAAACGAAGCCAGTACACGAATAAAAAGCCATATTAGTTTGCATCCTTTGCTGTTGGCACACAGGATGGGAGCAGCCGACACACCTTCCAGCAAGACTGAGCTGACGTTTCTTCGTGTAGCCAGCAAATATCATGTTTACACATACATTTCAATTAATTAAACATGTCGACATGTCGCTCTCTTGTGTCGATACTACGGGGGTCTGATGCATGAAAAGGTACTAGACTAGTCTTGGATTTATTACGCCGGGACTGTCATCAGCGTGTAGTCGGTGGGGCGGTCGGTGGTCTAGTGGTTAAGAGACTTGTCACCAATGCGAGAGGTCAGGGGTTCGAGTCCCACTCGGGGCAAAGAATGTTTCCTTCTCGTATATGGCACCGTTGATTCGGCCCGATCGTCGGGGGTTCTCTCCGGGTAATCCGGCTTCCTCCCCCTAGGCCCTCTGCTTCAGAAATGTTCAGCCCATTAAAATTCAAAAATAAATGCAATTCTAAATTCCGAAATTTAAATAGCTGAGCTGACCCTTCGCACCACGTGATTGTAATGTGTTTATTTCCAGTGTGTGAGAGAACGCGCGTGATTTACGTGAGCGTGCGCGTTGGGTTCAGTTCGCTGCGCTTTGAGCCGATTCATGAAACTGGGTAAAGCGCCTATACAATACGTAGTAGTAGTAGTAGTAGTAGTAGTAGTAGTAGTAGTAGTAGTAGTAGTACCGTTTACACCACTCGCCGGTGTAAATTTTCAGTGAGTTAACTATGAGTGCTTTGCTCCCAAAAATAGTAAGGAAACAGAGAGGGAAAGTGTGAGTGATGACTTCACAATACAATCCACTCAGGGGGTTTCCGATTTTACTAAAACACACTCCAGCTACGTCATCGGTAAAAGACACGCAGAAAGTGCGTCATTTAAACATTTGGAACACATACGTCACCTCCGATGCATAGTTATTTTGTTCACTTATGGGAGTGAAATTGTATTTTGCTTCAATCACGTACAAAATGACCACACATAACAATCTCTGCGAAGTAGTTTCAAGCGCACTTTTGAATGCCGGTACATGAACACATGCTTTGAGTGATATTCCTCTTTAACATCAACATTTTCAACTGCTCTACGCATCATTTTCTCACAAAATCGATGTTTCAGTTTTTGGCGTGGCTACCTCGCCGGAGGCTCGTTACTGAGCTACGACAAAAACTTGAAACATCCCGTGGTTTCTTCCGTGGTAAACCACGAGAACTAATCATGTAAGCTCCATAGAATCCCTAAATTAGTTGCAAACATGCATGCCTTAGGCTTATGATAGACGGTAGAAGGTTTAGTAGGAACAAACATTGAAAACGGCTGAAAACACGCTCTGGTAAACTTAGGGCAAAGGCATGTTGTATCCGAATGTCACACAAGAAATCAATACTGAGACTATTTTTGTGATGTTTAATTAATAGATTTCTTGCTCATAATTGTAGTATTTATTGTGCATTATTTTATGTGTATCTGTGTATTTTGATGTGTATTATTGTCTTGTTTCTTATGTTAGCCGCGAAATGGTCCTTGTAGTTGCGCGGCGCAAAGCCCTAACTAACTAACTAACTAACTAACTAACTAACTAACTAACTAACTAACTAACTAACTAACTAACTAACTAACTTGTTTCTTATGTCCACCACACCTACATTTCCAGCTTGGAACAATAAAGATGTATTTGACTGATTTATTGAGAAAGACGGAAAAACACCATGTTCGCTGTTTGTTCGGACTAAAAAACACTTCCCGTGTGCCATCATTATTAGTCTCCGTGTATGCATCTCGTACGAATCTTTCAGTCTCTGAAGCTCAGGTGAGCTAAGTCTCGGACTTACCTTCAAGGCTGTCTCCGTGCATCGGACTCCAGATAAGATATCTCAATAAAAGTACAAGTCAAAGATTTTCGGAAATTACCAGGATGATCAGTATACATCATTCATGAGAGTGAAGCGATTGTCACATGCTCATGACATTGCGAAGAGCACTGGAAAAGAGTTTGCTTATAAGATTCCCTCCCCCCCCCCCCCCAACCTCCCTCTCTCTTCTTCTATTTGTCTACGCTGCCGCGACAAAAGCCGCCTGCCTTATCGTGTCCTGTTTGTTCAGTCATCAGACAGATTCGAGTGCCGGAAGAGTCATTGTTGTGTGTGCAACGTAAAATCTCTATGTTCGTAATGAATTCTGATGGGGGAAAACTGCCGCCCTGAGGCTGTTTTCTGTCAAATGAATAGATATTCCTTTCGGCCATCTCGACCGTCTTCGTAGCTTTGCAGCTTCTAACAGCAGAGAAGTGTGACTTTCTTCAGCCTACGCTTCCATTTCTGCACTGCACACTTATGGAGAAAGTCTCTGAAATACACGTAGCTGCCAATCGGCGCCGTCCAGCTGGTCCTAGTCAGCAACCAAATAACGTCGTCTAGGTCCGCATGTAAAAGTCGGGGTTAGGGAGTTTAGCCCCGGGTTAGAGTCTAACCTCGAACTAAACTAGCTCTAGGGTTAAATTTTTGGGTTTTTTTTTTGGTTTCAGACGAGGAAGCAGGTCCATTCCAGCAAGGTGCCTATGCCGTTATAGAAGGATTTTTGTCTTTCTTTCGTCGCTTCCTTTTTTTATTTAATTTTGTTTTGAGGTTTCTTTTGTCCTAGTCTGGGTAAGGTCCGTAGCCGTGGGTTAAATTAGCCTCGAGTTTTACATACGGGCCCTGCTCAGTACGCGGTACGTTTCTGGAACAACAGACGCCAACCAAGAGTTACCATAATGGTTTCAAATGCTATATTGTGACCCAAGTGACTGATGCTGATGCGCGGATGAGGCGCATTCGATGGAAAGTTTTCTACAGCGTTGTTGTGTGCCTGACAAACGTATTGAGACTTTAAGGCCTTCAGTACTGAAGCCGGCTCTTAACTGGGCACAGCGGGCGAAACACACATGCGCACATCACAGTCGTTGCGCTCGGCGTGTCTACCATAACTACAAAACTGAACACAGCTGTGCTCGGTGACAAACCGATTGAAGATGCACTGTCCGCCATGTTTGTGCGCCGAATGACGTAGTACAGCCAATCAGAATCTGTCGCGTGGAAACCGCAGTCATAGTTGTGGCTATTTGAAATCCAGGTTGCTGTAATGGCGCCAGAACGGCGCAAACCCCCTAAATCACAACTGTGTCACAACTGTGGACAGCATTGTGGCGCTCCGCAGTGCCCAGTTAAGAGCAGGCTTTACGCTGAACTGGTCACTGTTGTTATAGTTTGGGCGATGCGGTAATAATAATAATAATAATAATAATAATAATAATACATTGTAAAAATAATAATAATAATAATGATGATGATAATAATAAAGCGCTATAACCTATTGATAAATAATAGTTCTAAGCGCTTTAAAAATAAGATCAAATAGCAAGTGAAAAGGAAGAAATATCTAAATATACAAAAATATACAAAGCCATAAGGTCAGGGCCTAGACACAACGACACACACAGAGAAACACACAGACACACAGACACAGACACAGACACAGACACACACACACACACACACACACACACACACACACACACACACACACACACACACACACACACACACACATGATGCAAACGGGAACAGTTAACTAGTGTTTAGGGCAATAGGGTCAATAAAGTTATCTTTATCCTTTACGTGTTGTTGAGGCCTCATTACTTGTTCCGGCCAGAGATGGCAACGGCACGAGTCTTTGCGCTAGGAGACTATACAGCATGGAGAACCAGAAGACGTCAGAATCAACAAGCAATAGACAACAACACATTAACGACCAAACCTTACCTCCTGCCGTCACATTGCCCCTCTTCTCTCTAACTCCTCCCCCCCACCCCCAACACACACACACACACACACACACACACACACACACACACACACACACACACACACACACACACACACACACACACACACACACACACACACACACACACACTTCACTCTTACCCATCTCACGAACGTAACACTGATCAAAACCATGCCAGCATCCATATCTGGCTACAAACGGATTATAATTGATGAAGATGAAGGCAAAATATCACAATGGGCGTTGTGTCGTTTTTATGATTATTTATGGTTGATTTGTGTTGTAATTCCTACAAAGGAGAGTATTCTGAATATTTTCTTGATCAGAAAACCCGACCAATGACTTGAAACTGCACAGTGGAAAAGGAACTACCCTTGATAAATCTACTGAACTGCATTTTCCTCACATCTTCACAATAAAAGTGGGGGGTCGGGGTGGGGGGGGGGGTGAGGGTCTGGGGGGCGATAAGCAAACACTGATGTCCACCATCTTCCTTCCACGAAACAAGCAAACGACGGCAAAGGACTGTTTGTAAAACGTTACACAGCAATTAGTCATTTGTTTTTTGTGAATGAACAAAAATTAACCACAGAAATAAAACTTATTTGTATAAACACAAATTCAAAGAAAGTATAAATTAACTATTGCAATCTTAATTTATAGCTTCTCGAATCCTGTCCTATACTTCAAAGAAAGTAAAAACTAATTATTGAAATCTTAATTCATACCTTCTCAAATCCTATCCTATGTCTCTCTGGCATGCAAATATCGCCGGTCGACGAGTGGTGCGTTCAGCTCGTGCCTTGGCAAGTCTTCCGCAACTGTTGTCGCTGCAGATATTGTCATAATTATATCTCGTGTGCGATCGTCATAAGCGTCTGATGCGCTGGCCGAGAACTTAACTTACAGGTTCGCCAGGTCTTCCTTCACTTTCACGTGGACATGAGTGGAAGAGGCGGCTTGTCCTACGGGGCGGCGGTCGATAGTCCGCTGAAATCCATCCGCACACAGGCAGCTCGCGCTCACACGGGAAATAAATTTATAGGTGACGCAGAATAGAGTTGTTAAGAAGGAAGAAAAAAAAATCAACTTTGATTTGGATGAGCACTCGTTTGCTCAAGGTAGGGTGTGTGTGTGTGTGTGTGTGTGTGTGTGTGTGTGTGTGTGTGTGTGTGTGCGTGCGTGCGTGTGCGTTCCGTGTGTCCCTTGTGGCTCAGTGGTACCTAAATCTTGTTTATTCAGAAAAAACGGCCTGTTTGCATTCACGCTGAGCAGTTTGCTGGCATTTGTTCTTCCCCTTTCTTTTTCTGTAGTCGTGTTTATAAACAGGTTTTATTCGAATGATTTTTTTCGCGAAAGTTCCAAAATGGTCTACTTAATCTCCAAGCTTCTACAGCCCTTCACACACACACACACACACACACACACACACACACACACACACACACACACACACACACACACACGCGCGCGCGCACGCACACACACACACACACACACACACACACACACACACACACACACACACACACACACACACACACACACACACACACACACACACACACACACACTGTGTAAATCAGTCCTGAACAGCTAAAGTCATGCTACAGCTTATTGCTAATATTGCCCAGTTTCTCTTGCTAAACACACACACGCATATAAAGTCACACAATATGAGAGAGAGAGAGAGAGAGAGAGAGCGAGAGAGAGAGAGAGAGAGAGAGAGAGGAAAATTACTGCGTGAGCACGCAGTCTTGTATGAGATTTTCACAAAATCTGCTCTGTTCGCTGTGAAATCCCTTATCAGGCATCATGCAGATCGGCGTCTTAAAATATGGGTCTCTCGGGTACACTAATGGGATTTGTGAATTATTTCACACTGCTTTTTCCCCCTCCATCAGCTTTTGTGCTAGGGTGGGTCCTCTCAGTTCTGAATCTGACGTCCTCGCTTCGATGACAAGCTGAGTACGATAGAAAACTTTCGCACCCCGCATGAAATATTTCTGACTCTGTTTCAGTCCTTGCGGAATTCTGTACACTAACGGATTGTGGCTGCATGCTCTTCTCCAGAGCTGTAAAACGTTAGAATGGTTCCGTGGCGGTTGTTACAAAAACTTTCGTTTTCGTGTTTATGCGAGTGGAGACAAGCGGTGCGATTGTCGTTAGCGTAATGATGCCCAGGAGGGGAATGTATTGGAAAACTTGAAAGGTCGTTGACCATTGTAAAGCCGGTCTGAAGGACATTGGGTATGTAGATGTGTGTGCGTGCGTGCGTGCGCGCGTGCGCGCGCGCGCGCGCGCGCGCGTGTGTGTGTGTGTGTGTGTGTGTGTGTGTGTGTGTGTGTGTGTGTGTGTGTATGTGTGTGTGTGTGTGTGTGCTTGCTGACTGCATTTCATTTTGTGTTGTTTTTATTTTATCCCATTTTATCTTTTATTATCTTATTTCAGTTTTTTGGGGGTTATTCCATTTCATTTTTCTGTTATTCTATTTATTTCTTGTTATTTCATTATTCTTGTTATTTTCATATCATTTATTTTATTTTCGATCGCAGTTCACCTTCATCGTGCGGTTTTTGGAGGTGCAGGGTCGCGGGGTTGGTGGTGGTTGGGAGGAGGGGGGGGGGGGGCAGGGATAGCAAGATTACGTTGAACAGCAGAGTAACAATACAAGGGAGGCAACGACTGTTACGGCCGGGGATTGTAGTTACAATGAGCCTCTTACACCGCGGTTCAGATGCAAAACATGTCATCAGCCAGGAGGAGGTTAAGGAAGAGGTCAACCTCAGCTCACCAGAATAACACACTCTTGTACTATACTGATACGTGAAAGCAGCTTTAACGAAGAAATTCAAATCGACAGGAAACTAAAGCCTGTATACAATCAATTTAAGCCTTTATGATAGATGGTCTCTTGTAAAAACATTTTTTTAACGTCCCTCCCACACATCAGTTCTGGATAATAAAATGTAACTACTGCGAGATGGCTAACCCGCCTTATGCAGAAAGAAACCTGCTGTCAGCCATGTCACAGTGTTTATGTTCGTAGCACCGCTGAGGGGGGAGCCGGGATGGCCGAATGGTAGAGCGTTGGACTTCCAATGCTCGGGTCGTGAGTTCGAATCCTGGCTTGGGCCACATATTTGTGCTGGCTTTTTCATCGTTGCCCCGTCTTTGATATCACCCGTGTGTGGTGGAAAAGGACGTTAAACCCCCAAACACCCACCCCCAAACACCCCCGTAACACCGCTGAGAGGGAAAACTGCCGCTTTTGAAGCTGTAAGATTGTTTACCAGATAGAAGGATGTTTCATGTGGCCATTGCGACCGTTTTCGTGACTTTGTGGCTTCTAGTATTAGAGAAATACGGCGTTCTTTGAGCCTACGGTCCGTTCTTGAACAGACTGGGACTCTACAAAGCTTCTAAAAATACCATTTCGTAATGATCGTGTCTTGACCACGTCACCGCTGTTTACTTTGTCCTGCTGCTTCAGCGAATTAGTGCAGAAAGACTTGAAATCTTACGACGGTGAAATGAGCTTGGACCTGGAACGAAAAAAATAGCCACCAATCAGAGTCGTCTAACTGGTCCTCCGTCCGCAACCAAATAACTACGTCTGCTCAGTGCGCGGTACGCTTCTAGAACAACTTATACGCCGGCCAGAGTCACCACAATGGTCTCAGATGGTATAAGTGACTGGTTTCGATGCACAGAGTCAGCGCATTCGATAAAAAAAGTTTGCACCCGCTGTTGTATGTCTGTCATACGTAGTAAGATTTTTCAATTCAAACATCTTGTTTCCGCTGACTGTGGCCACACTACCCTTTCAAACGCCAGCCAAGCGAGTCTGGCAAATGCTCAGAAGAAACCCCCAGGCTCTTGGGAGAATGAAGATGATACTATTTATTAATTAGAGACCCACATTTTAAGCACCTGGCAGCAAAGATCACAACGATTTGTGAACCGAGATATGTCGGAAGACGTGGCTTTAAAGTTACGTATAAGCGGAATTTAACTTTATCTATGCTGAGAGTTTTTCGTCCCAGTAGCAAACTAACCCATGGTTGCTTTCCCTTGACTGGTAGAAACCCGTTTTACCAGCGCTGTATTTAGTTCTACACTTTATGATGTTATGACCGAGAATAAAAACAGAAAATTGGCGATCCCATAAATCAGACCTCTACAGCAAAGCGTTGTGAACGTGAATGCCCCACATGAGGACTTTAGCATAGAAAGAGTTAACCTCCAAGACTGACATCGACCATCCACAGTAAATACTATTTGATGACACTGGCATCTAGTGGATCACCGTTGTTGTCTGAATATATATTTGCATGGGGGTCAGTCGATTTCTGTTGTTTGGAAAGACTGTTGTCCTGGTACTTGAATTGCAGGAGCCTGTCTTTACCTGACGATGTCTTTTAGCGAGAAGCTCCTGTGTCACGTTCAGCTCCATTTTCTTCCATTTGCCTGATTGACGCACTCATGTCTTTGCTACATGGGTTATTCACCATTTCGTAATGATCGTGTCCTGACTACGTCACCGCTGTTTACTTTGTCCTGCTGTTTCAGCGAATTATGGCAGAAAGACTTGAAATCTTACGACGGTGAAATGAGCTTGGGCCTGGAACGAAAAAAATTAAAATAAAAAAGGAAGCAAGATCCTTGACATGCCAATCTTTCTCAAACAATTTTGCAATAGTCGTAACACGTGTTGTGTTCAGAGTTATCACAATCAGTCACTTCGGACACAGTATAGCATCTGAAACCATTAGTATGGATTCAGGTTGGCGCATATGTTGCTCTACGTACGTAGAAGCAGACGACGTCATTCGGTTGCGGACTGAACATCAGCTGGACAGCGGTGATTGGTGGCTATTTTTAGCTACTTGGTCGTATCGACGTGTAGTACAGGTATGGAAGCGTTAGGCCAAAGAAAGTCTGTTTTTAATTTTCCCCGTCATATATATATATATATATGTGTGTGTGTGTGTGTGTGTGTGTGTGTGTGTGTGTGTGTGTGTGTGTGTGTGTGTGTGTGTGTGTGTGTGTGTGTGTGTGTGTGTGTGTGTGTGTGTGTGTGTATTCTTCAGTTGTTTTTTTCCTGTGTACATTGCATTTTCGTTTCTTTCCTCCGGTCCGTATTTTGTTTTCGCCATTTGCTTTTTGTTATGTGTGGCTTTGTGGGGTTGTTTTGTTGTTGTTTGTTTTCTTCACATGCCCCAATGGGGTCCTGAAACAAAAAAAAAAACAAACTTGAAGTCGTATGTTTCTACTATTACAAGCCGCAAAGTCAAGAACATGGTCGCTTTGGCCAAAAGGAACATCTGTTCATTTGGCAAACAGCATCAGAGCTTAGTAAGCGGCAGTCTTTCCCCTCAGAACTCATTTCCAAGATAGAGACTTTAACGCGATACAATGTTTTCACTTTGCGCGGGCTGTCGAACACTGAAATTCTAACACTGTATGTCGTCTCCCTCAGCGTATGAGCCGCGTCAGTTAGTACGCTTCTGCTGGCTCAGTGCCAGTATTACAGACGCTGTCATAGTGCAGCTGTCTAAGTGATGTGATGATACATACCATGAAAACAGCTCAGAACGATCTGTGAGCATAGAAATCATAAATATTGCCACTTCAGCGAAACAAAATGTTTAAGAATAGTTTTTCGGTGAAGGTTATATTCGGAAATATTGCCTGGCAAGATGTGCACGGATGGAACCAGGAAGCAGCGGCAACATATTCAAGCAACATTGCCATCAGCAAACAGCTGAGAACATTCTGTGAGCACAAAAATTATAAATAAAGCCACTTCAACAAAACAAAATGTTTAAGAATACCTTTTCTTTCGTTTTTTTTTTTATAATTTCTGCTTTTAGGACATATGCATATGCATGCCACAGACATTTGTAGACAACAGACCTAGGTAGATGGACATATCAAATTACTCCAGAGAATATCTTGTAAAACAAACAAATACAACACACACACACACAAAGATCCAAATAGCAATCCAAATAGTAACAGCACTAATGACAGTGTAAAGAAAGAAAGAAAGAAAGAAAGAAAGAAAGAAAAATCACTCATAACATACACAAACATTCCACCTGAGTAATGCAGTGTATCACAGTACATCACAGACAAAGGACACCTTTTCGGTGAGGGTTATATTCGGAACTACTGCCTGGAAAATTTGTACGGATGGAATCAGGAAGCAGAGGTAACATACTCAAGCAACATTGCCATCAGCATATTTTCAGAACTCAAAGTTCTGAGAACTGAAATGCATGTTCAGACACTCGACATAAAGTACACTCTTTGTTTCCAATTGGCCAGAAGGAGACATGCATGTTAGATTTAACAAATTAACGCCTACAGACAAAACATTTATTTCAGATTCAGAGGGGGTACTTATATCCAAGTCTGACAGAAATGTGGGTGGGTAGGTGGGTGTTTGGGGGTTTAACGTCCTTTTCCACCACGTACGGGTGATGTCAAAGACGGGGCAACGATGAAAAAGCCAGCACAAATAGTTGGCCCCAGCCGGGATCGAACTCACGACCCGAGCATTAGAAGTCCAACGCTCTACCATTCGACCACCCCGGCACCCCCCTGACAGAAATGTGACGCAACAGAAAAAAATAAATCCTGAAATGTAGACTTCGCTTTAGACAATTGCTTGATCACCATTTCAGTTTACACGTTTTTGTTATTGTCTTGTTGTAGTCGTCATCGTCGTCGTCGTTGTTGTTGTTGTTCTTGTTGTTGTTTGTAAGATTCGCTCTTTCTGTTTTGTAGTTACGGCTGCAATAACAGTAAATCCCACTGATTACTTCACGCTTCAAATGGCAAATCTCTCTCTACTCTAGTGACCATGATTGCACACGAAAAAACAACAACAACAGGATATAGATTGCTTCCAGAAGGTTGTCTTCTTTACGCGACGATCGAAGAGGATTCATCTACAAGCTGCAGGCAGTCTGGTTCTGCTGACAGGTTCGTCTGTCCACTCACCTGTTATCAGTTTTACCCACACGTGAATGAGAGCGATGCGTACAAGTGTAATACTAAGATACAAGGGTGGGGGTGGGTGTTTGGGGGTTTAACGTCCTTTTCCACCACATAGGGTGATATCAAAGACGGGGCAACGAGAAAAAGCCAGCACAAATATTTGGCCCCAACCGGGATCGAACTCACGACCCGAGCATTAGAAGTCCAACGCTCTACCATTCGACCACCCCGCCCGCTCCCCCCTCCCCCCCACTAAGATACAATGAAATCGGAAACAAGAATAATTATAATGTGTTCCAGATCTTCTTTGCCCAAGTTGGCTCATCCGGTGAAGTAAACAACAACGCAGGCCGTTCGTGTCAGTGACGTGGGTCCCTACGTATTTTTAGCTGTGCTGGTATAGTACCCCCCCCCCCCACACACACACACAGACACACACCTTGTGTCACTGATTTGCGCCTCTTGTAAATGCACTGTGACCGTCTAAACGACACAGTGATCAAGTTCACCAAGTACACAAGGTAACCTAATCCTAAACCTAACCCTAACCCTAACCGTAAACCTAAAGCCTGCTCTTAACTGGGCACAGCGCGCGAAACACACATGTGCACATCACAGTCGTTGCGCTCGGTGTGTCTACTAACTACAAAACTCAACACAGCTGTGCTCGGTGACAAACCGATTGAAGATGCACTGTCCGCCATGTTTGCGCGCCGAGTGACGTAGTACTGCCAATCAGAATCTGTTGCGGAAACCACAGTCACAGTTGTGGCTATTTGAAATCCAGGCTGCTGTGATGACGCCACAGCGGCGGAAACCCTCAAAATCACATCTATGTCACAACTGTGGACAGCACTGTGGGTCTCCGCAGTGCCCAGTTAAGAGCCGGCTTAACCCTAAACCGACCGAACCAGACGAACTGTACTAAATGAACGTGAGTGTGTTGATACAGTTCGCCCGATACGGCCTAAGGGTGCGAACTATATACTAACAGAGCGTTTATTAAACGTAGATTGGATCTAATCTGGTATTGGGCGCACTCAGGTGACAGGGAAATCATATTGTTTACCTCGGAGACTTCGCAGATCCGCTCGAGGCGATCGTTAATTTTGAGGACACGGCGCTTGGGGTGGGTGGGTGGGTGGGTGTCTGGGAGTTTAACGTCCTTTCCCACCACGTAAGGGTGATATCAAAGACGGGGCAACGAGAAAAAAGACCAGCACAAATATTTGGCCCCAGCCAGGATTCGAACTCACGACCCGAGCATCGAAAGCCCAACGCTCTACCATTCGGGCAGGGCGCTATACACTCACTAATCAAGAGAAAATGAGCTGTAATTAAGTAAGTCAACATAAAGGTGCTGGAAGATAATAATCCTACCATTGTTATGCGGCTCACAGATCGTTCTGTTCTGAGCTGTTTCCGTGATATATATTATTATCACAACACTTAGACCCTGGACAGTGACAGCGTCTGTAATGCTGGCACTGACTGACTGACTGACTTTATTTTCCAAGGAAAGAGGTTATAGGGGCGCGGGCCCAAATTGCAAACCTGTCCTTGCTAACATCTACATGAACAAAATTAAGTAAAACAAATAACTGAGCCAACATCAGCGTACTCGATGGGGCAGCGACCACACTGAGCGCTCCAGTAGTGTAACAACAGGCGCAGCGCAGCGTTATGTTTGATAGGAATGTATAGCGTCTCCTTTGAAATCGGAGGAGGGGGGTGGGGTGGGGGTGGGGCGGCCGGATAGCCGAATGGTAGAGCGTTGGTCTTTCAATCCTCGCGTCGTGAGTTTGAGTCCCCGGCTGAGGCCAAATATTTGTGCTGGTCTTTCTCTCGTTGTCCCGTCTTTGATATCACCCGTATAAGTGGTACAAAAAGACGTGAACTACCACCCACCCAACCTTTGAAATCGGTCTCTGTGTAGCCCGTATTGACTCGGCTTTTAAATGCGCGCACCGGGGTTGTCTCCCTTGGGCAGACTGGAAGTGCTTCTGTATCTGTCATATTCATGGGCATCAGGCAAAGCTCAGTTTACCTCTCGCTCGAGTACGCTGCATTTCAGCTTGACGGCTGTGAAACACTTCAGCAATGACAGGGTCGAAATTTGCTTTCGTCATCTTCACAAGCCCACGTCCATCTGCTGACTTTGAGATTTACCACGTGTCTCGCTCGTTAATTGCTAGAATCGTAGGTGCAATGATAATCACAACACTTGACGACTCCACTCAACAAGCAAGTTTGC